>VXAY01006829.1:743920-921821 GCA_013399855.1 Oxyruncus cristatus | reverse complement strand
TGCGCACGGACGGGCCGGGGCGGCGCCGGCGGCCGTGAGTGCCCTGCTTGTGTGTGCGGCTCCGGGCGGGCGCCCTCCCAGGCTGCGGGAATGACCGCGTGAGGGTAGGGGATTCCGGTTCCCTGCTCGGGGAAGGCCGGGCAACCAGCTGCCTTCTTGATTTGAGAGAGGTGTGGGGTGAAGCCCACCGGAAGGTGTTGCCGCCGAGACTTGCCTTTCGTCTCCTTCTCGTGTATATCCCACAGCCAAGGAACAGTTGGAGCACCTTCAGAGGAGCGCCACGAAGTTGATAAGAAGACTGGAGCACCTCCCATATGAAGACGGGCTGACAAACTTGGGGCTGTTCAGCCTGGAGAACATAAAGTTGCGTACAGACCTCATAGCAACCTTCCAGTATCTGAAGGGGAAGCCAGGGAGGGACTCGTGGTCAGGAACTGTAGTTCTAGGACAAGGAGTAATGGGTACAAATTGAAAGAGGGGAAGTTTAGGTTAGACATTCGGGAGAAATTCTTTATTTTGAGAGGGGTGAGACACTGGAACAGGCTGTCCAGGAAGGCTGTGGGTACCCCAACCCTGGCAGTGTTCAAAGCCAGGCTGGATAGGGCCTTGGGCAACCTGGTCTAGTGGGAGGTATCTCTGCCCATGGCAGAGTGGTTGGGACTAGATGATCTTTAAGGTGCCTTCCAACCCCTTAACATTCTGTGATTCCATGATAATATGGTAACAGTCCCCAAAATTGTAAAAAAATAATGGAAGTAAGCTGCTGTTGTCACAGTGCTGGGAACTTCTCCAAAGACCACAAAGGAGGCTATGGGAATTTGATGGCTTCCATCCTCATCTTAAGTATCCAAGAAACATCCTTGAAAATCTACGATGCTGTCTTGTCATCTGCATTAGTACCTATCTGGCCAGCCCCAGGCTCCAGGTGGAAGCGTGACTCTATCTTCAAGCTGATGATGTGCGTAATAGGTATTGTGATTATTGGGAAGCTGAATTCTGGGGAGCGTACCTGGTGAGAAACATCACTTGAGCATCTGTTGCTGAATAGGAAGAGCCAAAAATTGGAACCGGTGAAGGTGTTTTGCAGAATAAACTGGGTAAAATTAAATAAATTTTGCTGCAAGAGCAGGAACAAGAATTTTAGATTGGGAGTTGACATCTATTTCTAGCTTAATTGAGCACCCCCTGTTAGAATGGCTTTTTAAAGGGAAAAGGAGTCATACTCACTTGAAGGTCAACATTTTTTTTTTTTTTTTTCTTTCAGGTAAAAGAAGACAAGATCACAAAATTAAGTTATAACATTGACTGTGGATTGCAGTTCTCCTGTGTGTTTTCACTAGATAACCTTGGGAAGGAGTTATTCTATGATTCCACACAGTCTCTGTAGCATATGAATTCTACCTGAGAGGAAATATACAGAATGTTGTTCTACATAAGCAATTAACACTTTTTCTAAAGGACATTTTAGTTTTATACTGATTTGTAGTACTACTATGTTCTTATGTCTAAGAACCTGGAACCAGGCAGACCTGCCTGAATAACAAGCCCAGCTAAAATGTGATTAAGTGTTGTTTATGAAAGTCTGAGAGAGCAAAAGGAAAGAGACAGGCTCCTCTAGTAACCTAAAACACACAGATGGAAAAGAAAGGCTCTATGAAGTAGTCACAGCAAAGCTGGAGAAACACTTTGTTCTTTTGCTTTGGTTTTGTGCTGATGAATAAAAGTTTGTCCTAAAAAGACCTAATCAAAACAGTGTCCTCCCCATGCTGGGAAGCAGGCAGTTGCCTCCTGTGTGTGCAAGCAGCTGCTTACAGTTACTGAGTGCTTCTCCTGGTGCCACTTGGGCATCTGATGGTTCCCTAGGATGAGCAGTGGTTGTTTTCTGATTTCCTGGTTTGGGGAGTGGGAGCAGAGGGAATTTTAGTAGGGAATATTAATAGTTCATAGGAGTCGAAACAATCTTCTCGCAAGGAAAAAGAGGTAGGGAGATAGACACAAATGGGGGAGTTTCTCCTATACTTACACTTTTCTTTTTTCAGGTCATTGTAGGATGCTGTATTATTCATGCCAAGCTGCTGTTCTAGTGAACACTGCCCATAACTTGTAAAAACCATCCCCAGCTTAGCCAGCGGCAAATTGCTTTCCCTTGTTAGCATTCAGTTATTTCAGTCATGTGGGCTGTCTGATCCATCATCAAAGTCTAGCTAACTCCAAACAGTAAATAGGTAAGCCTGGAAATGAGTCAGGTGTTCCTCATGCACTTTTAAAGCGACCACGGGATGGTTAGATTCAGAAAGCGCACTGGGGTTAAAATGTTAAAATTTGGGTTTAACCCACAGTGTGAGGATGGCAATATAATCCCATGGCCTGAAGGATTATAACCGTGGCAGGTTAGAGGCAATCCTCCCTTGCTGTTATTCCACTTTTTTTTTTCTTTTTAAACATTTGAGGATGATTGTATGTCATGTGTTCCCCCCTGCCCCATTTTTTACTCTGCCACACTCCCTTCAGTCACAGAAGTTCAAGAATGCCCCATCTCCTCAGAAAAGTGGGGATGGAATTTGAGAGGGGAGGATGAAGTGGGGCTTCAGGGGGCAGGTAGACTACAGATATGGGAACTCTTTCGGATTTTGATTAAACTGTTCTAGATTACTGGCCTTTGCTTTTCTTACCAATACCATGAAGGATATGAAGAGAAACTAGTGAAAAGTTCTTCCAGAATATGTTTTGTAATTGAACTAAATTAAAAAAAAAATATGCTTCAAGGGTTGATGAATGCCAGCTCTCTTTTTTTTCCACTGTTGATTGTTCTTGGATTGGGTTTATATGAGTGAGCTTACTGAAAGTGTTCTGGTATAAACATTAGTGTGAGAGAAGAAATGGATGCTTCATTCCCAGCCACTGAAAGTTTAGATGTCTTTTTCAAAAAAAGTAGTACTAAATAGGTTATCTGGCTTTGATCTTCCTGTGCTTTGATGTTTTGCCTGCCAGGGTTTGTGTGCAGTTTGAGTTTGTGCTGAGAAAAACTGGGACTAGCACCCAGTATACAGTTGCATGTGTGAACTGTAATGCACAGAATTAGGTTAGGGACTGTAGGTCTGGTGCCAGAGACTACAGTGTAAATGATGGATGAAAACCAAGGAGAAAGCTTTCTTAATGGTTGTTTCAAAGGAGCTTACAAGTATCAAAGCATTCTAATGCTTCTGAAATATGTTTGAAAATGCTGATGCCAGTATAGAGTAACTATTGAATTCAGTTGGGATTCCAGCTTGAAATGGAGTTATTTTCCCTCCTTTTTCTTTTTTTTTAAGCTTGTTTTCCATTTGCTTCATTTCATCACAGGATAGCAGAATAAACTGGTTTGGAAGACTGTAAGACATTTGGTCTGACCCTTCTCCCCATATACACACTCAAAGCACCCTTGGTAGTTGGCTGTGACATGTTCCCTGTCATGCCCAGATTAGTTCTGAACATCTCTGAGGACTCGAGATTCTACAATGCACTCTGGGAAACCTGTTCAATGTTTGACTACATTAATTGTGAAGAATATTTTCTTATTATCTATTAAAAATTTCTTGTTTCACCCATTTCCTCTAATTTGGTTCTGCACCTCATAGGGGAGGGCTCTGTCCCCATCTGTTCTATAACTACACCTTAGGTACTTAGCAAGTAGGTCCCTGTTAACCTTCTGTCTTTCAAAGTGAGTGAACCCAGCTCTCACAGCCTTTCCTTCTATGTCATGAGCTGTATGCCACTGACCTTCCAGGGGCCCTTTGGACTCCTTCCAGGATGTCAGTGTGTGTCTTACATTGAGTTGCCCAAAACTGGACAAAGTATTCCATATGTGGTCCCACAAATGGTAGAAGGAGGAGAAAAATACTTCCCTTGTCCTACTAATGACCCATAGTTAGTGCATGATTATTGACTTCGTATCCAGTCATCCCCATGGCACTATCTAAGTAGTCTGTGTTTTGAGGCTGAAGAATTGCGTCTTAGTCACTCTTAGTATGGTAGTATTTCTGGGACTTTGATCATCCTTATTCCCTTTTCCCAAGCTTTTTTGAGTTCTAAGATAACTTTCTTGTGGAGTTCTAGTCACACCATTACAGCATTTGTTTGAAGTAGGAGCAGGTCATGGATTTGAATAACAGTGCTCTATGGTTTGCTTTTGTAATAATTTCTAATGGCTGCTTTCCTTCCCCCCTCCCCAAACTGGTTGATGTTTTTTCTGAAACTATTAAAACTTCACCATTTTGTCCCTAAGAGCTAATAATCACTTCAGAGCTTGCTGTACAGCTGACTCTGGTATTGGGCTTCCACCTTCACCTCACTTACTTCATTTTATCTACTTGGAATTTATTTGCCATTTTCTTGGACAACTAGTTGGTTTCCTAAAGTCATGCAGTCTTTTTAGTCAGCCCTTATCCTCACGTTCCTGAATAACTTGATTGTCATCGCTAAACTTTAAGCTTGCTGTTTGTCATTTTTCCAGTTCACTGTTCAATAGAGGCTCAGAGCCTATGCTGAACTTCATATGATCTCCTTCCTTTGTTTGGAATGGATTGTTGGCTTTTACTGTCTGTTCCCTATCTTCTAGCCAATTATTTCTGCACATCAGGACTTCCTATGTGGATACACAGCTTCCTTGAAGCCTTAGGTGATGAATTTAGCCAAAAGCCTTTTTGAAATCCAGGTAAAGCAGACTGCCTTCATTCACAGATTTGTCAAAGAACTTCAGCAAACTTCAAGGGCAGAGCTTTATTAATCAAAACCTATGCTGCCTCTTCCCAATAGATCATATTTCTTCAGATATCTGCTAATTATATGCTTTAGTATTATATTTACTAGTCAACATTAAAGGCCTTTAATTGCCTAGATCCCTCAAACTCTCTAAAGTCTGGTGTTATAGGTGACGTACATACCACGCACCTTCTGTTAATCCTGTTTCTGTTTGAAGCTTCATGCATGCTTTTGTGGAATTTCTCCTGTGTCTTTTCACTAAACTCTGCTATCTTTTATAGTCACCATTTAACTGTAGAATAACTTTCTAATTAATAATTATCAAACACTTTTCTTCTTGGATGCACACCCTTTTAGCCTTTCAGCCTTAAGGTCTCTACTGTAGGACGTGTTGTAACTACATCCCAAACTGTTCATTTTTTTATTTAATTGTAATATATAATAATATTTAACTATGGAGCTGGAATGTGTCAAGTGTTGTCCTGTGTTACGCAAAATGCAATTAGGACTGTGACACATCTTTCTAAGTATTTTACGTACAAGTCTGTGCTTTTCAAAATGCTCTTGAGTTACACTGAAGTGTTTTTCTGTTGGGCAGTTGGAATACATATGACCTGATTTGCCTTATAAGCTAAAACTGTGTGGTGGGTTGACCCTGGTGGGATGCCAGGTGCCCACCAAGCTGCTATCACTCCCCTCCTCAACTGGGCAGGGGAGAAAAAATATAATGAAAAGTTCATGAGTCAAGATGAGGACAGGGAGAGATCACTCACCAGTTACTGTCATGGGCAAAACAGACTTGATGCCGGGAATTTAGTTTAATTACGAATCAAATAATGAGAAATAAAATCAAATCTTAAAACCGCCTTCCAAACACCTTCCTCCACCCCTCCCTTATTCCCAGGCTTGACTTTACTCCTGATTTCTCTACCTCCTCCTCTCTGCAGTGGTGTAGGGGGACAGGGGATGGGGGCTGTGGTCAGTTCATGACATGTTGTCTTTGCTGCTCCTTCCTCCTCAGGTGGAAATATGCTCACACTCTTTTTCTACTCCAGTGTGGGGTCCCTTCCACAGGGCGCAGTTCTTCAGGAACAGGCTGCTTCACTGGGTTACCCGTGGGGTCAAAAGTCCTGCCAGGAAACCTGCTCTAGCATGGGCTCCTCACAGGGTCACAAGCCTCCTTTGGGCATCCGCCTGCTCTGGGATGGGGCCCTCCATGGGCTGCAGATGGATCTCTGCTCCAACATGGACCACCGTGATCCTCACAACAGCCTGTGGGGAAATAACTCTGGTGCCTGGAGCACCTTCTCCTCCTCCTTCTTCACTAACCTTGGTGTCTGCAGGGCTATTTTTCCCTTGTATTCTCATTCCTCTCTCCCAGCTGCTGTGGCACAGCGGATTTTTTTTCCCCATTCTTAAAGATGTTACCACAGAGGTGCTGTCACCATCGCTGATGGGCTTGGCCTTGGGTGGGTCCATCTTGGAGCCAGCTGGCATTGGCTCTTCTGCACATGGCAGAACCTTCTGGCAGCTTCTCACAGAAGTCACCCCTGTAGTCCCCCTGCTACCAGAACTTTGCCGTGCAAACCTGGTAAAAGGTGTATAATACCAGTTGATACAAGATGAAAAGTTTAACATGAGTGACAAGGTTATGAGTGTTGATGCTCCTTCTTATCCAGAAATGATAATGTTTGCATTTTTTTCCTCACTGCTAGGTTATGCTTCTTCCTAATGCCTGTGAACTCAAAGCTTTAAGAGCAGAACTCAATGATGAAGTAATGTAAGGAAGAATAATGCTTCAGTTTTAGGTTTTCTGTAAGAAAAATCATAATCAAAAAGCTCTGATATGCCCCCATCAGATATTCCTTTTTGTGTGGTACATGTGTGTGAGAACAACAGTAAATATTCCATTCTCAAGTGCGGCATTGTTCTTTTCAGAATCAAGGTCTTTTGGAATTGAGCTAACATAGCAATTATATAAATTTATTATAGCAATTATATACACGTATAGGTCTTGAGTGGTTGGCATTAGATGGATAATAAAGACAGATCAAATGTAAATTAGAAAAAACAGTATCTCTGATGTAACTCTTTAGGACCTGAGACAAGGAAATTTACAGAAGAAAATGTATGTTGACAGGCTCAACAGCTATGGTCAAAGCCAGTTAAGAAACCACTTAAAACAAGTGTTTTTAGCCCAGAAATAGAACTGTACAGCAATCTTATAAAATATTTATGCAATAATTTATAGGTGTTTAACAGCAAAGTATGTTGCTTATTTTGTCTGTGTAATCATGCCATGTAGGTGGTTAATAAGAATAATTGATTTTCAAGGGTCTAATTTTGGACCTAATTACTATAATCTCTTAGATGGCATAATCTGTTTGATTATATGTGGTAGAGTGTTGATAATAACTTTATATGTTTAGCTGCACTCTTTGGTCAACTCCACCTGACAGCAGGCCAGCAACCTTTTTGAATCTAGCAATTGTTTAGAATATATGAAGTAGGTAAACGCATACACGAGTTGTCATCGACAAGGAATAATCAAAATCACATTGAATCCGCAAATTTGTACATTTTGGCTTTATTTGTAGGTAGAGTGATCTAAGTAAATACATTAGTATTGTGGTAAAACTATACAATGCCTTAAATGTTGCAGAGAGGAAAGTAATTAGATGCATTTGATCATTACATTGACTTCATGAACTTACTTTTAAGACACAGCTATGCAGATGATCTGCCGAGAGTTGAAGTTTGACCCTGTGCATTGTTTAAAAGTTGTAGTTCAAAAAAGATCAAGACTCTCAAAGTGGGAAGGTGCGTGGGACACACAGAACTGAGAGTAGTTGAGCATGGAGTGAGAATGTTTGCTGTGTAAGTAGCCAGAACTGCACCCCCAGCTGCTGCCAGGGAGAGTGCTACAAACAGTGGTCTCCACAGCTAAGGCTAGATAAGGGCAGCGGATTTATCTTATCTCTTCCCTATGAGGCCTGTTCCTATGGTATTCTTCCAAGAAGATCCCTGAAGAGGCTAGTTAGCTCTCCTGAAATCCGTGGTTGAATTCTTACCTGCTGCCCTGCTTTCTCCTCACCTGATACCAAGGTCTGCAGTCTTCTGGTCACTACAGCCAAGGCTGCCCCCAACCTTCACATCTCCAATACGGCTTTCCCTATTCATTAGTATGAGGGAGCAGCACGTCATTCCTCATGGGATCCTCCACTACCCGTGACAGGAAGTTATTGTCAGTGCTTTCCAGGAACCTCCTGGACTGTTTGTTCTTGGCTGTGTTGCTTCTCCAGTTGATGTCAAGGTAGTTGAAGTTTCTCACAAGAACCAGGGCCTGTGACTTTGTGGCTCCTTCTAGTTGCCTGTAGAAGGCCTCATCAACTTCTTCCTCCTCCTGATCAGAGGGCCTGTAGCAAACACCCACAGCAGTGTCACCCTTACTAATCTGCCCTTTTATTCTGACCCATAAACTCTTGACTTGCTCATCATCCACCCTGAGACAGAGCTCAATACCTTCCAAGTGTTGCCTCACACAGGGGGCAACTCCACCACTGTGCCTTCCTGGTCTTTGTCTTTCCTAAACAGTGTGTAGCCCTTCATGAAAACATTCCAATCATGCAAGCTATCCTGCCTTGTCTCTGTAACCGCAGTGGGATCAAAGTCCTGTGACTGCACACAGATCTCCAGTTCCTCCTGTTTTTTTCCCTTACTGTGTGCATTGGCGTACAGGCACTTAATAGAAGTATTTGACTGTGTCAATATCCTGGGAGGGGTGCTAAGGGATGCCCCATAGTCCTGTCTTGATGTTACGTCTTTGGCTGCTTGTGCTTGATCAATGTATCCCCTCTTAAGTCTCCTTTTGCTACTATAGTTCTCCCTTTCCCACACCTCTGTCGGGTCTGTCCCTGTCCCCCTTCAAATCTAGTTCAAAACTCTCTGAACGAGCCCTGCTAATTCATGAGCTAAGATCTTTTCCCTGCTTTGAGTCACTCCCAGCCAATGCTCCTTAGGAGTCTCTAATGCTTCTTAGTCTTCCTGCTTCACCTCTCAGCTCTGCCACTAGGCTGAGCAGATTGTTGACCCGATTGCACCTCACACAGCTGTTCTTCCTGCTGCCCTCTGAGAGCAGCCCCAGGCTCTGGCACTCCCTGCAACCTGAGACCTGGACCCCTGCATGCTTTCACGGGCGCTCCATCTGAGTCACTGCACCCTTTCTGGTGTGCACAGAGAGGAAGTAACTTTTGCCGAAGTTTACACCATACCTGATCTCTCTTGGTATGAATACCTGAGCTCTCATGTTTGTGATCTTATTGTTGGTCAGCAGGTAAATATCAGGAGTGTGATTCCTGTCTGCCCAAGGAGATGTGTGTGGGTGACAAGCAGCAAAGGAAAAAAAAAGTTTTATGTAGGAAAAAGCAGGTAACTGAAAAAGTTTGACAATTGCTGTTTTAAGACACAGAATATAGGAATGCTTAGAAAAATAAGGTGGATAGAAAAGTAGTAAAAGAGGGATTATTTTTTGTTTTGTTAAGGGACCTTACTGATACGAGGCATGAAAGCATTCTCCCCACCTGTCCTTGGGCCTCTCTATGATCTCAGAAATGCTTATTAGTCTTTAGCTTTGATAAACAGCACCTGGGCTAAGCTCCTCTTGGAGCTCATCAGAAGCCCTGTCTGCTCCCAGGAACTACTGCTGTCTTACAAACTCCTGTTTTTTTAATGAACAGCCTTAGAAACTTCTTTTTCTTGCCTGAATAACAACCCAAGTGGAACGATGTTTTTGTTATCAAACTTTCAAAGAAACTAGTGACCTGAATTGTAGCCAGGATGGAGAATTACTATGACTAAAGCCAACTCCCTTGTGACCCTGTAAACAGTGATCCTAAGTGAGACCCTTTGAGCTCTACTGGACTGCAGTGGGCTGCAAACAGCAATCTCTCTCTGAGGGGGACACCTGTCAGAACCAGAACTCTCAAATTTGCTATGCTTGGAGGACTGCCACCGTTGGAGCCTGGGCTGATACCCCGCTCCTCAAGGCTCAATCCTTTGCCTGTTGAGAAGATGCAAAGGCATCCGACGTGAGTACTTCATGGAACTCGAGGCGAATTTTTCACAGGTATATTATACCTTCTACACAATCCTTTTGGTCTGTGTGCATGCGAGTGTGAATATGCCACAGCAAATGTACTATTAATCTTGCTCTCTTAGACTCTTAAATATGTTAGATTCATAAGTTAGTGAGGCCCATAAGTGAGTTACTGTTGTGCTTATAGTAAATTCTATAGAATCTTTTGTTAAATTACTTAAATTAGGCTATGGATGAAGTGCTGTTAAGTGCTGTTTAAAACTTTAAGCCTAAACCATTGGTCAAATCTGGGGCTAAGTTTGGCAAGGGAGGTCCACTCTGATTCTTGTGACTCTGTGGGAGGATCTCCCTTATTCCTTTTTATCCTTACCCTTTCTCATCCTTACCCTTTTTCCATCCCCAGCCTCCACATAGATTATTTTTTGTAGATTTTTAGTTTTAGATCGATTAATTTTAGATTTTAGTCTGACTTCTCTCAGTGTGCTTTAACCATCTAGTCAGTCGTAGAGCAAACCTTGAAATGAATGTTGTCATGCTTTTGCTTTAATATTAAACCTGTTTTTGCTGGTACCGTAGCTGGTGATTCTTTGAGTGACCTAAACCACTCATTTACGACAGGTGGAGAGCAAAAATTACAAGAAGATTCCCTCTTCGTTCTCCTACCCCAGCCTTTTGATAAAGACCAGGTAAATTCATGCTGCAGATAGAACCACTAGCTGTCTCGTTCACTTTCTTGGATCGCTGCTGCCCTCTTCTGCTGGCTTCCCATGGCTGCTGTAGCATGGGTAGCTTGTGTATTGCACCAAAAGCCGTGTGTCTGTTGTGATGTTAAGGGAGATATTCCCAGTGGGTTCCTTTAAGATTAAACTTTATTAGAAAATCTCACCCACCTTTGCAGCCCCATGTGTGTACGTGTGTTTGAGGAAGGCGCCACAGCACAGCTTGTAGCCGTATTTCTGTATCTGATGGAGTGAAATGCGGTGACTCTCTAGGGCTGGGCACCACACAGAATGAGTTTTACTCGGGACAGTGCTGTCATATTTGGTTGGTACCCTTCTGTATTTACTTAACAGAGCTGTCAGTGATATGGAGTTCATGTGCCCTGAGGAATAGTCTGTCAGTGCTGATGAAGCTGCCACTTTTCTGCCCAAGCAACAGTAAAATGAACCCAGGCCAGCATGACTTGCAGTGCTGTAGTGTCTGTATTGGGTGTTTGTGCTGGTGCAAACCTGTGTGTACGTGTTATAGGCACATGCCTCAGAAATGTGGGGCTCGAAACCTAGGTTTCTGATGCGACGCTTCTTGGGTGAAGCAGTTTCCTCTGCATAACTTTTGTAATTAAATTTATTAAGAATTCTGGCACCATGACAAATGGATGTATCGTGTTATGAGGCACAGGAAAAGTGCTAGATGGAAGCCTGAAGACATACGTGGAATTGGGGCATGGCCAGCCAAGTCCAGAAGAGGGCCACAAAGCTGATTAGAGGGATGGAGCACCTCTCCTATGAAGACAAGCTGAGAGCGTTGGGGTTGTTCTGCTTGAGGAAGGCTCCAGGGAGACTTTAGAGCAGCCTTCCAGTACCTAAAGGAGTCTACAAGAAAGCTGGAGCAGGAGTTTTTATAAGGGCATGTAGTGATGGGACAAGGGAGAAGGGCTTCCAACTGAGAGAGGGAAGGTTTCAATTAGATATTAGAAATTCTTTACAGTGGGGGTGGTGAGGCACTGGAACATATTGTCCAGAGAAGCTGTGGCTGCCCCATCCCTCTAAGTGTTCAAGGGTAGGTTGGATGTGGCTCTGAGCAACCTGGACTTGTAGAAGGTGTCCCTCCCCATGGCTGGGGGATTGGAACTAGGTGATCTTTAAAGTCCCTTTCACCTCAAACCATTCTACAATTCTGTGATTTAAGGCATGCTAAGATGAGGATATACAATTTTATTTCCACTGCAGCTGACACTCTATTCCTAGACTTGACTCCGTGGTTTCTGCCCAGCCTGTGCTCTTGCAGCATGTCTGGTCAGTGGGATCCTGTGCTTTTCTTGGTGTAGCTGCATTTGATCAGGAGCAGTCACAGGGAGCAGGAACCCAATGTGTGCTTCTAGAGGGTTTTTGACAGAATTGGTGTAAATGCCTGGGGGTGGCAGATCTTCCACAGAGGAATGAGTGTCAGTGCCATAACTGGGGCCAGTTCCAAAGGCAGAGACAGGTGGCGAGGCCACGTGAGCCAAGCAGTCTGGTGGCAGGAGGTGGGTAATGGAGCAGGACTTGCTACTCTTAGTTCTTTCAGAAAATACACAAGTTTCAAATCCTGAAAACTGCAACGTGTACAATAAAACCCCCCTTCATTCTGGAGGGACTGGACTTTGCTCTTAGAACCCTTTAATTTCTAATACTCAGTTCTTTGTGATTTCTGATGCACTCAGCCTACAGAGTGTAGCTGTTGCAATACAGCTGTCTGTCCTGAAGTACAGATCTTTTGCTTTTTTCAGTAGTGGTACACTGCTACTGTGTTTGCTCTTTTGGAAACACAAACTTTTAATTCTAAACAAGGATGAAAGTAAAAATGTGTTCTGTGGCACAAGTTCCTCTTCTCTCTTCAGATAAACTCAACTGCTACTGTAACTGAAGAGATCACAGGCAGGAGAGAAGACCTGGTTCTAGCAAGAAATTTCGTGTATGTTTGGATTAAGCTTGTACTGTAGCAAAATATTTTGCAAGAATCTCTGCTCAATCAATATTTAAAGCTTTTATAGTTTAAGGAACTCTTTTCTCACTTCCAAACCCAGGCATCTCTATTATGCAGTATTTATTTTTATAAACTGTGCATTCTTTCTGTCAAGTATCAACAATTATGAAATTTTTTATTTGCCTCAACAGTAGTAACTGGAGTAAGATTTGCATGTCAGGTTGGCTGATCTGGCATGAACGAAAAGAAGCTCTTAGTTACAGTGATGTAGTGACTGGCAGTTTGGTCACTAATGGTCACTTCCCTCCTAATGGTTGATAGCATCCAGAAGTCAGTCAGGAGGCAAATGGATCAGGAGTAGAGAAGTGGTGTCAGCTTCTCAAGACTGTGACATTGAACAAGATTGTCATCTTGTATATTCCTGTTTTTTTTACCAGTTACTGATTATGATGATGTGCCAGGACTTCTCTGAACATGTTTATAGATAGACAAAACTGAACTTTTTTGCTGTGCTGGCTGAAATGCATAAATTGTGTTATTCCGAGCATGCCTTGCTAGTAGCAGCTAAATGCTTTCTAAAGAACTTGCATATGTGAAAAATAAAAAAACCCCATCACTTTCAAATACTCTGTGTGTGTGTAACTATACATACTTAAGTTATAGCTCCTCTCATTTTTCTTGTCTTCCCTAAATTAACTTCACCTTCGCTGGGAGGGTAGAGACACAAAATTAGTATGTCCGTAGAGGGACTGAGGGGCGGTGGCACAGATGGAGTGACTAAACGTACCTGGCAGTGGGAGGAGGCTGGAGGATTTCTCAGAGCAAGCCTCGTAGCCTGTAAAGGCCATATACACTTATGAGGGTAGCACATGCTGCACTACCATGCTGTGGCTGGCTAATAAAAACAAGCCATCTTGCACCAGGGCTACCTAAATAGCAAAAGCTTTAGTTGCACATTCCTGGTGGTGTGGCATTGCTCAGCAGTCCTTCCCCTCCCTCTCGTGTAAATGACACACATTGCCTGGGCAAGGAAACCTGTCCCAGTACAACACACAGCACATGCACCTTTCCAAACAAAAGCAGACACACACACACACACATATATATGTAATCTACACTGTGTTCCTGGCTTGGCTTCTGAGAAGACTGATGAAATTAGGATTTTCTTCCAAGTCCAACTCAGTATGAAATAGAAACAGAGCACATTATGTATATTTTCTTTATTGCTGGACTTTTTCAGTGAGTAGGCATGATTTCTTAAAGGCTGAGGTTTTTAACAACAGTAAGTTTTTTCAGGTTTCTTTTTTTTTTTTTCTTGCTGTGGACAAAAAGATACCTTTGATCTTTTTTTTTTGCCTTATATTACAGTATTTCTGTACAAAAATAAAAGTCCAAAATCAACTTATTATTAGCTGATATTTCCCAATTTATTTACAGGGTATTGTCAAGAACCTTCATTAGGCAACCAGGTAAAATAGAGAACTCTGTATTAAAGTAGTTGCATTGTATAACGTTGTGTTCTCTAGTCAACTCTGAAGGGCTCTGACCTTTGGCAGTCAGTCTAGGTTGGGAGTCCAGCCAGAAGTATAAAAGAGTGATGTCTTTTAAAGAAAAAATTAATATTAAAAACATAGGCTGACATGATGGGAACTGAACTGATAACTGCATTTCCATATTAGGGTAGTCTATAAATATTCTCAGCTACATCTCTCTTTATCATACAGCAGATACAGAATGCAGACTTCTGCTACTTATATGGTAATACATATTTGCAATAGTAAAATCAATGTATGAAAATTTTGGAATTTACTTGTTAATAAAACTGCTTATAAAGTAGCCATACAACAGTAACAACTATAACTCTGAACTATTAAAATGTACAGAAAGACTGTTTACACCATTGCACATACTTATTCCCTTTGCTTCAAAAGACTTGAGAAATACAGAATAAAACTTGTCAAATTTTACTGACAGCTCAAATATGCATGCACAATGTGCACATCCATGGAAGCAAGGGGAAACAAAGTGTTGGCGTCCATCAGGAAGGCTGCCAGCAGCGCTCCAAAAAAATTATACCTTGCTCTTCTTCCCTCCCCCTTCCCATCTGTATACAGGCCAGTAGATTAGTGCAGAATGGATGAATATAACTTTGTTTTCAGTGTTCTGAAAGGACAAAAGAAATCCTCTTGACTTTTATCAGCAATTTTAGGCCAATACAAGTTATGCTTAATATGATAAGGCACTTATTACTGCTTGTATTGCAGTGGATTGAGTCTTAAGGCATTTGTTACATCAACTGAAGAGAATAATGCTTTGGAAAGTTTTGAATGAGCCAGTGGTTCTAGTATGTGACTATTTCAGCTGATTTTCCCCTGCCCACCCCGTGGTCTTTCTAAAACATTGTTTGAAGGTATTTTCCGTTGAAACTCTGGTTCTTGGTTAGCTTGTCAACAAACAAGGTCAATGTCATCAGGTTGTTCTGAGGCCAAGGAGCGATATATTCTATTTACGGCGCAGTGGAACTGGTTTTGTTTTCACCTGCAGCTGCCCTGACTTCCATGACTACTCACTGATCGAGAGGTGCTGTAGCGTTTTTTCACGATCATACTGATGTAAGCTTTCATCAGCTTTGCAATGTCAACCACCTGCCGAGAGTATAAAGAGCAAAGTTCTTAGTAAGGTAACAGTATGTGAATGAATTTCTTTAGACACTAACAATATAAAACTGTCAAGCTTTCAACAAAACTCTTTGCAGTTAAACAAATAAAAATACTCAGCACTTCTATCCATCTCATATGTCTTCCCTTTAGCTTTACAGGGATCTTGAATAAATCTATGACATTTGTAGCCACTACTTGAATTACTAAGCAACCTGGCTATCAGAACAGGAAGACCACAACAACAAAACTACCTTGCTCTTACCTCACTAGTTTCAAAAAGCAGTTCTCTCTCATCCACCACGATCTTGTACGTGTTGGCAAGTGGTGCACCAAATGACAAGATATGTTCATACTGGAACACCTCCAGAGGCCTTCCTTCCCCACGCTTGTAGACAGAAACTGCATCAGCGCTGACTCCAAGCCACAACTCTTGTGGGAATCCCCCTTCTTTACACTGGAGAAAAAAACGTAAATTAACAGCAAAGGGAACAGCAGGAGCT
The DNA here is from genome assembly GCA_013399855.1 of Oxyruncus cristatus. Lineage (NCBI taxonomy): Eukaryota > Metazoa > Chordata > Aves > Passeriformes > Cotingidae > Oxyruncus > Oxyruncus cristatus. The sequence goes on along the minus strand of VXAY01006829.1, from coordinate 906,141 downwards.
ACACAACACTTCCTGTTGACGTTCTTGTCTGTGGCCATTTTAAAAAAGTGCATATTGCTTGTCCCTCTTCAAATGTTGCCTTTTACATTTCTTAAACTTGTTTGCAACCCATCAAGCTAGAATTCTGTCCCTCTATTTTATGGTTAACTGGTGGATTTAAATAGCTACAAGTCCTTGCTAATGGGAGTAGGCTTTTAATAGCTAATAAGCCGACTAAGCATTGTGATAGCTTATTTATGGTTTCACTACCCTGTAATGAAATCATCACCTATACAGTATAAACTGTAGTTCGAATGTTCAGGAGGTCTTACCTCTACGTCAAAGAGTGTTGAACCATAGCCAGGCCATTCCTTAATCAAAGCCATGTACTTTGCCATAGCCTGCTCCTGATTCATCCTCTGGAGTTTTTTCCATTTGTCAATAATACTAGTCCTGGATGCTGAGATTTCCTCTTTGACCCACATGTCTAACATCTGATCCTCCTCAGCCTTCTGTTTGCTGACAGAGCCACTGCGGAAACTCCTCCGCAGTGTTCCTTCAAGAAAGCTGGCTCGTTTCTTCTCAGCCTTCTCTACTGCAGTAAATGTTTTAGTAGACTGTGTAATCCGAGACTTCAGCTTTTGCAAGGGATAGACTTCCTCCATTTCTGGTACAGTGGTATGCAGAGTGTAATCTCCCTGAAGGTACTGAAGACGCAAAGCTGCAAGGACCTGGAGGGTTTCTTCAGGAGCAGGATAATGTCCTTTAATCACTGCTTCATGAGCCTGTCAAGGGGAAAAAAGGTAACTTTTTATGTATAAACCAGTCTTTTAAAGGAATAAGAGAGAAATGGCAAGTAGATTTATTGCCAGACAAACCCAGGATCTGAAATAAATGATCCATTAAATAAATGAAATGTGGTAAATCTCTTGGCAAAATTGTTAAACTGGGTAAAACTAAGTTTACCAGAACTGCAAGGCAACTGAGGAAACCTGCTGAATGGGAGTTACTGTACGGCTTTTAGTGAACTCACGTATATAAGAGCAACTGAATTACTAGAAAGGAAAATAAAATGTAAAGAGGAGAAAATCAGGATCTAAACATTTGCTTGAAAAGAAGCCATTTATGTTCAAGGGCATTAGGAAGAAACACGTATCTAGTTTTGCTTACTGCTATCAATAATTTCTCTGTGAAAACTGATGTTTCCAGCCAAACCAGCCAAGCTCTACGACAGCTGTGTAGTTTTACTGAGGGAAAACAATAAATCTTCAATGGATCCCAAATCAAGTTAGTAACATGTCTACACAATACAGTGGCCTGTAGCATCAGGGATGAGATTCTCAACCAAGAAGACCTCTGCACACTCATTCAAACCCTTCTAAATGTGCAGCAGCTAGGGTTTTTTTCACGTGACACTAGTAGAGTAAACAAACACACCTCATGTTTCAAGATGCAGGAATTACAAGCAGTTTAGTAAACACATGGAGATAATTCACATCTAAGTAACATCCAGTTTCTTCAGATGTAGAAAATATGTTTTAAACATGCAACATGGTTTACCTGAAGTTGTATACATGCAGAAGGAAGAGGTGTCTTGTGGAAATGGAAGGACGGTATTTTAATGAGAAAGAACTGAAAGATTTCCTTCAGCGCCTTATGATTATTAAAGGATTCAAATTTTAAAATAATGGAGGCTACAGAACTAAAACCGATGACAAATTAGAAAAAAAACAAAAACAAAAAACCCCAGAACTGATGTTAGAATGCAGTGTCACCTCTTCAAGGTATTACTGTAATATTAATGGTAGGGATCGAACGTGCCATGCTTTATAACTGCAATACTACTGGTTTTCACAAGACATAGGAGATTTGGCTAAACACTAATCAGCACAGAATACTGCATGAAAACCATGTGCTTCAGTAAATATGCTTGTTTTGGCCATTCATACACAAAACTATCTGAATCTGCCTCTTAAAGCAATAATGTAATATGACAGCTCAGATGCAGAGCTCTCATGGATTTTCTTCTTGCTGTTTGAACTTCATCCCAAACAGAGGCACTAACTGGCTGACTCCTCTATATGTAACAACAGACAGACAGAATGATGTTTCTAAGCCCAGCCAAAGCAACCTATTGCCCAGATCCTTCAGCTGACAAAAAGGAGTTCTGGACTGAGCTACAGTAGTAGGCTCTGGAAGGAGACTTTTGGTAGACTTGTAATGTAATATAGCGCCTTAAAACATAAACTGAACAAGGAAGAAATACTCTATTACAATGAAAAAGTTTCTGAACCTGTAGAAGGGGAAAAGCTTTCATATATATGAAAATTGAAGTATGTCGGTTCTTGATCACATCAGCCTTGCTTACCAACAGAATGTCAGTGTCTTGGAATTATGAATGCCAGAAATCAGAATTTTAATCTTATACAGAAATCTTTATCTGTATCTAGAGCCCACTTGACAAAAACTGACTGCTGGAAGAATTTTTAGTCATTTGCAATATAGTAGAAAAGTAGGTCAGTCAACAGTACTTAATGTCATCAGTGAGTTTCTGAGAAACTACAGGGCTTGATAGAATAGAAAGCCAACTGTTGATGCATTTAATTTTCATTATAAATCATTTAACTTATTTTATGCTTTGCAATATAGCCTCATTCTGAGCTCAGCACATTTATTAAGTGTATTTCTGCTCATCATAGTTGTCTTACAGTTACTGCTGAGATTTGGACTGATTTTACTAAGGTGCTTATGAAATGATCAGTTTTTAAAAAGATAAAAAGCTATTATCAATTAGTTTTGTATGGTTGCCAGCATGAGTCTCTTATTAATTAATTGCTTACCAATTACACTTTTTTTATCTTATTTCTAACATTCTTTTCAGAAAATGGTTTAATAAGAGGAAAATTAAAAGCAAGTATTATCCTTTTTTTTTTCTTTTTTTTTTTTTTTAATGCACCTTAGACCCGGCTATCCATCTTTTTACCACTACGTGTAAAGCAATTGCCAAGTAATAAAGAAGTAAGAAACATAACTTTAGGAAAATCATATGTGCTTCCCTTATGTCAGGATAAGTCTATTTTGACCACTGAACTGCTTCCTTCCTTTGCTCTTGATGCTTGAGTAGTAGTGCATTTAGTTGAACAGACGCACAATCAAAACTCCCTCTGTGCTGCCTAGATCTCTTGCTTTTTTCCTCCTCTTAAAAGTGCCTCAAAACTGAACCCTTGTCCTTTACCTGCTCAAACATAAAGGCAAATTCCACGCTATCTTTTGGGACGTTTTCTGTGTCCAGGAAGCAGTACAGCTTGAAGTAGAACTTCCAGTGAGTCTCCCCAGCTTCAGCAGTGGCAGCGAGCCTGCAGCGTTGAGTAAAGAGAGAGAGAGAGAGAGAGAGATCAGACCTGTAACACCAACCTCTTTTCTAAACTGATGCCTGAGAAATCTAAGCAAGGAATCAGTTGAATCTTGCTCTATGTGTGTCTGTGCGTTTAAAGCCTCCAGCAAAATCAAGGACTTAGAAATGTTGACTCAGTTCTCATTCAGTTCTCAGTCAACTATTTCTAACCCAAATTCTCTTAATAAAATTTCATTTGTGGCTCAGTCAGGTGTTAATAAAAGCAACATCATTAAGTCCTGTTGTAAAATGTAATTGCACAACACTTCAAACATTCCTTTTTTCCCCCCATTATTATGTGGATAAAAGAGGCAGATTGCCATGAATACACCATAAAGATGACAAACAGGTATTTAGGCTTGTATTACATTTTTCTTACTACAGTGCTATGGGTGGTTTTAATTTTACTGGAAAGAAAAATGTAGTGAGCTGTACCGTGGTGAGTTTCAGATGAAGTTAGGCAACAGATGGTTGGAGTTCAGTTCTCCCAGAGACAATGCTAGTAATGGTGGAAAAATTTGTAGTAAAGGAAAAGAAAATGTGGAAATAGTGATGAGAAATATTACTGTACTGGTATCAGGACAGAGGAAGACCAACGTAAGTGAATACGTGGCTATTAATTCTTTGAAGAAAAAAGAAAGAAAAAGATGCTTTTGTTCCAGAAATGGCCCTGTGTAATTCAGCTGCATCATCACAAACAAACAAAAGGAGGAAATTCAGCATTATTGACATTGGAAATTTATTTAGTTGCTGCTTATTAGATTGGAGAGAGAAAAGGAGAGGCACACTCACTTTTCAAACTTTGCCAAGACATCAGCTACAATGGTTCTGCTTTCAATTGCTTTATCAGTAGTTCCATTGTATTCAAACAAAGCAAACATATTTCTGCTATCCTCCATGGCCAAGCCACGAATTAACTTTTCAACCACCTAATGAAAAACAGCACATGAAAAATCCATAGCACGGAAAAGCAGCACCACAGAGTAAGACAAATAATTAGAAGAAAATTAAAAGCTAGGTTTTATATTAGGCTAAAAATGTTGCTAACTTGTTCTTTTCAGCATTATTAATTGTTGTCAAATTCCACTTTAATTTTTATTCTTTCAGAATATGCATATGCTGTCTACTGGCCAACCGCTGTATTTCACCAACTCGGCAAGAGTCTTCCATTTTCAGGCAGCAACTCATACGCACCAACATCTACTGAAGGTATTCCAATAATGCCTCTGCTGAATTGCTTAGTCTTTCCTGTAATTCTTCCTATAAGCGGGAACTATAGTTGGGTAATCCTCTGCAGCATAAAGACAGTTTTTATAGCAGGGATTTCTTCAGAACTCACTGCGGGGCTGAAGAGACAGCTCTGTAAGCCTTCCCTCCCCTGAGAGGAAAAGCCAGGAGAGAAGGCCCCAGTGCTCCCAAAGTTTAACGCTACTGCTGCCTGAACTGGCATGGAAAGGGACGCACTGATTTTGCTTCGAAGACATTCTGTCACCACTTCTCACCTCTCCAGCTGTAGTGTGTGAGTTGATCGTAATCTTACAGGAGCCCCCACCATGGCAATAAACTGTGGATGTCATTTCCTGCCGGCCGATCAGTGCCTCTATTTCATCCCGTGACGGCACAAACTCTCTGCTTTTGGTTTTCTTCAGAGATTCATAAGTAAAAAGTGCGTATTTCTCCATTTCAGTTCCTGGAAACTGGTCACGAACCCTGTGAGACAAAGCTTAAGACTCTGAGCTGCCAGTCTGTGAAACAGGAAGTTTACTCACTTGAGATTTTTTTTTTCCCCTGAAAGTACTTCTGTATCCAGTACACTATTGAATTGACATGCTCCAAGGTTTATCTTCACTGTCAAGGAACGTGTTCTAACTTGTCATTTACTGTGGGGTACTTTCACCACTTTGTTCTACAAACCTAATGGAAGGAAAAACCTGAATTCCCTTCATAGCATTAACTATAGGAATCTTATAACAACTCAGATTTGACAGCAAGATAACTGTGCAAATCTTCTTGTAATCAACCCCCCTTACTGTCAGTAACAGTTGTTGAAATGAAGACTAAAGTGCACTAAGGTACTACAGAAAAAAGCAATAAAACATGTTTGACTGCTCACTTTTGTTGCAGTGTCACTTGATTTCTATTCCTGATTTTTTAAAATATTCTCTCTAGACCATACTGTTCAGCAGTTAGTATTATGAGTATTCATTAGCTACTTTGATGAACTCAACACTTAATTATTGAAAATTGTTGAATTTGAGTAGCTTTCAGTACAGAGTGTTTCTATAATACTTCCAGTGATAAAATACCAGCTCCTTAGAGCTACTAATGTTTAATTTATGTGAAAAAATACAGTGATTTGTGATCTGCAAGGCATAAAAAGACTACTGCAGAATTACAGAAATGCTGTAAGATGATTATGCATCTACAGTATTGAAGCAAACTTATAAATGTATTAGCTGCATTTTCTATTAACTAGGAGGTGAGTTAAGCTGAGAAAGTGATTTAATGTTGAATTTTTTCATTTTAACAGTTATACAAAGACCATTTTTTACTTACCTCAATTTGGTTCAAAGATGTATTTTCATTAGAAGTATTTTACAAATATTACAAAACAATTATATTTAGCAAAGTGACAAAGTTGATGCTCTAGCACAAATGCAGACAAGACTTTTAAATTATTGAGAACAGTTTCTTGGTGGACTAACTTTCCTAATTACATACTCTGCATTCTTCTGTTGCATCACAGCAAGAAGAACTCCACATTCTGGTTAATGCTGAACTATCAAGAATGATTTATTATCTTTTTAATGGCCACTAATATTCTAAAATTAGATTTGCAATCATATGTTTTTACCTCAAATACATCTTTAAATATGATAATGTTCTTTTATGTGCATGAAGCATACCTTATAAAATTAAGGTAAGCAGGATGAAGAATTTTTAACAGGTTGATTTGGACAGTTGAGAAAAGGACCTAAGGGTATGGGCTGCAAGTCATTTAAACAAGTTTATACAGTAACAGAAAGCTCTCCTTTTGTCAACATTAACAAATTAGTGCATTCAATTTTGTGGGATTTCTTTTGATTCTTCAAATGAGTGTAATACCAACTAGATAACTCATAGACACTTTTCCTACAACATTTTCTTTTTAGGTTCACTGTTTGGCATAACCAATACACGAAGTAAATGCATCTTCAAGCCTCACTTCAAGATATCTAAACACTGTTACAAGTCATGGTGAAAAGAACAATGAACGAAGAAACTTCATTTCCTGCTTTAGTACTTCAAAGCTTCTCACCTTTTGAGATGAAACTTGAGATATTTGAGGATGCTGCGACTTGGCAGAAATGTGCAACTCATGCAGGTGAGTATTTGCCAACTATACAGGTTCCCCACGCTCCCAGGGTTAGGCACTTTATTGGTTTGCTTGATGAGCTGACAGTAGAGCTCATCTCGGAGAGGTCGTAAATCATGTCCTGTTTGGAGGATACCCTGGATTATAGGGATGGGATCAGACATAGACTCCAGCTGCTGTAAAGAATTAAATATCTTGATGGCTTCATCCTGCAGAGTTGTGTAGCCTTTGTCTTTCAGCACTACAAAAGAAAAATAGGGAGAAAGGTTCTTAGACTGAGATACGAAAGAAAAAGCACAAAGGCTTAATCTGGGAATTGCTTAATGGTACTCTGTGACCCTTATTATGCAGGATATTAGAACAGGTATTTTTCATTTCAGATGTATGATGCCAACTCATTTTACGAGCTATTTTGCTATTGAGATTTTTTCTGATTTTAATGAAATCCCACTTTGCCGTTTTCTGACAACATAACTGAAAAAGTGTGTCTTGATTAATAAGTTTTTGTGATGGAGAGTCTTCCTTCTAGACCAACACGCACTGATGAAGTGTTGTATCACTTTTTTGGTGTCACAAGACAGTGAAAACCTGATCAGATCATAAATGAGGTAAAGCACAACTGTGTTATGGAAAGTGACAAAGATACATGGCATCATTTTTGTCTACAGCAGTAGCATTTTAATTAAACCCAAACAATGCTACTAAACAAAATCATTGCTATGACATGGCAATTTGCTTTTTGAATGCTGAAAAAGATGGTCATTGTTTTGGTGCTACAGGTTATTCAGCATGGGCTAACAACTATTACAATCTCCTTAAAAGAACCATGGAGTTCTTGGGTTTGGCAGACAGAAGAGATTGCTCTGATACAGTACAGACGTATGTTATGAAAGTGAAGTTTCTAACCTGACATGATACTATTATAGAAAATACCTAGAACTCAACTGCAAGTCAAGGCAATAGCTAAGCATCAGTCCATTTTTGGAGCTACATTTAGTAAGGGAAGACTCTGGCGAGACTTCTGCCTCAGAGGGGGCTAGCTGTTCCTATCCATGGGGAATAGACATCAACCACGTTTCACTCCCACATGGGACAACCTGCTCAAGTGTCAAGAACAGAACTGTGCCTTGCCACAACAGTAGGAGGGGCAAGAGAAAGGTTTGTCCTAGGATTCTCCTTGGCATTTGAGCAGAAGGGTATCACTTGAGTTACCAGAAAGTCTTACTTGAAATACTTTAACTTTTAGTTATTGTGACCTCCCATCCTCCTACCAAGGATGAAACTTGTGGCCTGAGTCATATCTTGTTTAATATGCAGTTGCAAACTAAGATAACCAAATCCATTTAAGGACACCAAGTTCATAACCATCAATAGATCTGAACCATTCATGCTAAAAAAGAATTCTAGGCTAGTGGTTGAATCAAGGATATTAAAAGACATGATTACACTCACTTCAGGAGTAAATAAAGCATTTCCTCTTTTATACATGTACACTTAGATGCTGATTCCCACAAACAGGGCCTTCTATCACATCTGATGAAACTTACAGTTGTTAATTGGAAGTTGTGGCTGCTGCAGCTCCGCATGTGGGATAGGAAGTAACAATGACTTGAGAAGGACAATATGATTCAAGGAGGCTGAATGAATAGGGTTTAGTTGCTTATTTCAGGGCAAGGCTTTTCAAACTCGGTCTTCTTAGCTCTGTTGCTGAAGGAAGTAGCAACCTTCCCTTCTGTAATATAACCCCAAGGCTCTATGCTAGGCAAAATGCTATTCTCAGAACAGGAAAACTTGTCTATTTGTATTATAAACATATATTTTGCCTACCTTTACTTCACTCTAGCTCATTGACTTAAAAATCCCATCCTCTAGTTTGGTCTTCCATAAGGAAAAGTGTTAATTATTGAAAAACTTACGGTTTAGATTGATGTCCCCATATGGCAGTGGCAGTAATGGTGAGTGCAGCGGATGATGAGTGTATCGGAGAATAGGGTTCCTCTTATAAATCTGTTCAACCACATCAGCATTCAGGCAGTTTTCCTATTGGGGTATGAAAAAAGCAGGATTTGGAGTCCAGCATTAGGAATAATGCAATGCTTTGTGCCCTTAGGTTGGTTGTGAAAAAAATGAGTCATTAGTGTTACCGACACTATTTGGTGCTAAATCCGGTCGTGGGTACTGTGGATACCGTGGCATGTTGTGGGCTATGAATGCTCAATACCTGCTAACCTCAGGCCTTGGATAAAATTCCTTTATCTGTGCAGTAAAAAACAAACTACAGCAGAGCCACAGGACACAAAAATGAAGATTCATAACAATTTTTGAAGTGTCTTTTCATTTCACATTCATTTTTACTCCAGTATTTCATAATGGGAATTATGACATTCAAGTTTTATTTAAAAATATTTCCCCAGCACAACTAATTGGCCTTTGATAACTGCAGGAGCTACAATAACAAAATAGCCCAGGCACGGTGCTGCTGTAAACCTGATGCACCCACTCTGACATTTAAATACTGCTCCTACTGTTCTACTTGGGCCAAGTTTGACAGATATGACCACTGTCTTCTACCAGTCCTGAACTTCCACATATTTCTCCTGCTCTTAAGAACAGTATTCACAGTCTTGGAATTAAGGACTTAATACTTCTTTTTCATGAGAGAAGAGGTGGCACTCTCTAAGGGAAAAAGTCAGTAGCAGTTCTCCCCACCTGCCTATTCTTTTGCTCTCTTCTGAGTATCATCACCCTCTCTCATAAAAGCAGATTAGCAAAAAGCTCCAGAAGGACATTCTCTGGCTATGCATGCACTGTCTCCAGTGGGACCATGAAACAGTAAGCATTAATTGAATATATTTCTCATCACACAGATACATGAGATGCTTAGCCCATGTTATCATAGAACAAGAAAAGAAACATAATGACAAAAAAATCAAAGAGCTGTCTAGTCCACATCCTGGTGTGCTGCTCACTGAGGACATAACCAAACATGTCTGCTAACCCATGGACCTGTACACTGTGCTCTACTGCCAGGGATAGTCATGTCCATCAAGTTACACAAACCAGTAAAAGTTGTTAATGTTTTCATGGAAAAAGGTTATCCCTCTTGCCCTCCAAGCTGCACTTCATACTTTGATCTTCTACTGCTTAGATAGAAGTTCCTTTATCAGGTCAGTGAATACGTTCAGGTTTCACAAAGTCAGTCCGTGGTGCTGTGTGATTAAAACTTAATTTTCTGCTTTATTTTGGCCTAAGCCAAAATAAAAAAGTTTTAAGCAACCATTCTTTCTCACCCCTCCCCATCCTGCTTGTGCCTACCTTAATATCCTGAATAAGTTGCTGCGTTGGAGTATCAATTGGCGCTTTTGTGTCAATCACGTTCTGGATGGCACTTGACCAGCGGGTCGCCTCATTAAGCAATTTTGTATAGAGACGGTAACAGTGTTTGCGTCCGTACACAGTTACATTCCAGTAACCTGGCACAACAGTGGAATTATTAATCATAAAAGCTGCATCCCATCAGGCACCGAGTGCTGCATCCTGGATCATGCCGGCAGTTTTCCAGGAGCTAATAAGTTGTATGAGTCATTAAGTATCGTTATACAGATACTATGGAATTAAAGGAGATTCTCTCCTTTAAAAGATCCTAGGAGTAACCTCGGAGTACAACTGTGCATCATGCAGCCTCCCATTTTATCCAGTAATCTTAGCAGAAGTGACTGTAAGCACCACAGAAATGACTATGGAATAGTTAGCTCCTTGTGGCTTGCGGCCCTATTTCTGCAGTCCTGTCTGTAACTGGAAAACCTGAGACAGTCTTGCTTTGTACATGAGAGCCTTTAATTGTCTGTGGCACACATACAAACAGGTATAAAGCACGAACTATCTCTTCTGTAAAGAAGTAATTAGTTTTACACGAATGAAGTGGCAACTATGATAGGAAGAGCATTTCCATTCAAATTCTCTCTCTGCATCACTGTATAGGCCTTTTATGAAGCAGATTAAATTAAAAGAAATATATTTCATCTTTAACTAGTGAAGGCCTCTTAGAAGTGTCAGTGACCCCAATGAGATTATACAGGACTGTCAACAGTTGCTTCTCATTTGCAAACAGACACTTCCGCGTTGAAAACCAGTTTTGAAAACGCACAGTGGAGCTGACTCATGTGTAGTATGTAGGTTACCACAAACTGGGCTCTTATTCTGGATCTCCCTATACCTGCTCTACCAATGTTAGCCCTCATAGTTCCTCAGCACATAAAATAATGTATGAGGAGAGTGCTACCATCATGTCTTTCCTCAAGTCTTTGATGTATAAATGTGAACACTAACTTAGCAGTAGTATTAGTCTATGATAGTTTGAATGCAGCTGAGAAGAAATTTTACTCTTGTATACACTACCTCTGTTTTTCACCCAGTAAGTCCCTGTAAAACACTTCAGTAACTTAGGAATCTGATTTGTTCATTGCACCCTTAAAAATCCATTTAAAGTATTCTTATGCATTGTTTGTTGCATTTCTAGCTAGAAGGACAGCAGGCACCTGAAGGCATATTTGAACAAGAGCAAACAATTACCTGTCTCTTTGAAGATCTTTTCATCAGGTGGGACCACTGAGCAGAGGCTGTTCAGGACCAATGTACCCAGCTTCAAAGCATTTTTCTCCGAACTCTTGTAGTAGTCCAAAGAATTGTGCGTCAAAACAAACCAACGCTTCTTCAGTTTTAAGGAAGACATCTTTGGGTTGTTCTTTACTTCCTTGTGTAGCCATCCTGTTCAAGACACAATTTGAATCACTCATTCTTTTCTTGAACAGAGTGAGTTGGACAAAACTAGGTTGTGTATACAGAAGTTAGTTGTAGACTTTGAATGACAACTAAAAATATGTAAATCGATAAGCTCACATATTAACAACTTTGAGTACAATTCTCAAACAAATAATAAAGACATAATAAAATTAAAACAAAAACTTCTCAATTTTGATATTTCACTAGAAAAATTCTACTGTCAACTTACAAAAATACTTTTGTCATCTTTACAGTGTTTTCTTACATGGCACAGCAGGAATATAATTTCAGCTGTATTATTTTGTGAGTAAACTCCACCGTACAAAGATGTGGCTCCAACTTTACCATGCTGACATATTACCAGATTGTATTGTGGGGACAATCTCTTCAACGCATAATGGATGATATTTACTTTACTGCCCCACTCAGTTCTTACCCCTCACAATGAATTCTTGTCCCTCCACTCTAGTGTCCCCCTTTGACCTCTGGAGCAGGGTTATCCAGTGATGCATCTCTTCAGGAGTGTCAGCATTACAGTGAAGAACACGATTAGCAGTGATGATGACAAATGAGTTGGGTCTATGAAAATAAATGACAATTGAAAAAGCCTTTACAATCAACATATGTACTGTTTATCTCAAAATCCATAACCATAAAGACTGTCCATTGTTTGCATTTTCTATTCAGACAAATACTGTCCACCTCTAAAGCATTATTTATTTATCACTTAAATGGAAATATCAAGCATTTGAAAAGACTCAGCTATGTTAGATTCACACCAAAATGCTAGGGTTGTGAATAGTGGCAAAGTTTACATCAAATTGCAACCTGTCGTATCTCAAAATAAATCTGTGCTGAGAAAAAATTCCAATCTTTAATCAGCTTTGGATGTGAATCAGAACTCTGTTTCAGGGTCAGATCTGTTTAGAGTGTCTGCTTCAGTAGTTACATTAGCTAAAACAAACTAAAGTTTACAAAGGTTTATAGTGAAGCAGCATGTGAACACAGAGTCTTTTATTTTTAATGCAGTGCAACCCAATTCACAGAGACTACAATCTATTTTTAATGAGAGTCTGGCTTTTACCCAATCCTACACCAGGATTCACTGATGCATGAAGAACTAGCCCAAGTGAAGTGTGCTGATGTCTCTCTGGATTAGAGAGGCAGGTTCCTCAGCCTACAAACACTTCTTTAACCCTTTACTATTAATGTTTTCATCCTGGAGCACAGAGTTTTTCAAAATAACTGTATCAGATGTAGTAAATGAGAACAATGCAGTCTGGGCCACCCCAAGCATGGGGTCACAGGACTGCCTTTTACAGTTGTTGGAAGAAGGTAACTGGGTAGAAATTAGAACCCAAAAACTGTTTATGGGGATGGAGAGGTTCACCCAAATATGATATCATTCTCCAAAACCAGTGCGCCATATAAAACTAGATGGATACCAGGATAAAGGACGAAGTAAATATAACTATTAGGAGGAAAAATTTGAAAACTGTTTGAAGGGAGGTTACAGTAAATCAAGTAACAGGAGAAGTGTGTAAGTTATTTTAAAGGTTATCTAAGTGTTACCTACAGCTAGTGCCACAGAAGAGTGGAAGGGACTGATCAGAACCCAAGTTCTTGGCCACACTGACTGTGGTGCTGAAGTGCTACATGGGTCAGGAAGGGTGGTGGATGAGGAAAGAAACAGGCATGTGAACCAAACAGAGAGTTTTTTAAATTTTTTAAAATGTGTGAAGAGGAGGCAGCTTTAGATCGAGCTACCTGGAGCATGCTCTAGAAAGCTGGATAATGAGATATACAGGACAGAAGCTGTAGCAAAAGAACTGAAAAAGAAGAGACTTAAGGTATAAACTAAGGTAGATCAAGCTATCAAACAGGAGGTTATGATCAACAGTAGTCAACCTTCATGACTCCCCTCTCCTTCCCAGTCTAGGAAAAAGATGGAAACGCAGTTCTTGGGATTCTTTCTGAGTACAGATTCAAAGGTCTGTCTGCTGAGCTTCTCTCTTTCGAGCTATGAGGGGTTCATATGTGTCAAGATAAAAATAATCTGTATAAGTCAAATTTGTCTCCTAAATGAAAATCCTTCCATAACTTATTTAGAATCAGAGAACTAAAACAAAAAAAAAAATTACAAGACAAAAAATCTATGTGAAAACTGCTTACAAGAGAAATGCTTAACTTATATTAGCAGGAGAAATGCTAACTTAAAATTGTGTAAGCTCTGGACATTTGAGTTGCATTCTTTAGGAAACCTGGGCTTGTAATCACTGTTACTTCTGGTATCAGTGTCTTGGCAGACCAAGGACAAAACAGTAACTTAAAACCAGCTGTTTCACACATGTGCAATGAAGAGAAACTGGAGGGAACTACTACAAATAATACCTTACAGCTAGTAACCTTATAACCAGAGCCATAGTCTGAAAACAGGTTACTTTTTATCCCCTAAAACATCATTAGTAGTTCAAGAACTAAGAATATCCTGATGTTTTTGTTGGTTTTATGCCGCACTGTCTTTTTTGTTATTAGACATTTTCATTCTGGGAAACAATTTTCATCCCTGAAGCATACATGCATGAGAAGCTGAACAGAAAAAAAAAAAAAATTAATTTTTCTATGTACTATATGGTTAAACAACTCAAAAATCAGATGCTCTTTTTTTCAGGAGCATTACTTGTATAAATGAAACAAATATTTAATCTCCTACTTTTGGATCACTTAGCAGCTGGAGAGTTCATATACGAAGCAGCGTCAGGGAAGTTAATAAAGCTCCCACAAAGTGTACCATCATTCCTATTCCATGGACATGTTTTAACATGTTTTAACAGTACTATGAAGAGGGAGGCAATAGTGAACCACTTTAATGCATGCGACCAGTAGAACATAGAGACTAAAGTATAGAGTGTCTGATTTTGGCTAGAGAAAGGAGAAAAAGAAAGTCAGCAGGCATGGTTCTGACTTACCTATCTGGATTGTCAGCAGCACAGACAGAATCAATTAGTCCTACATCGAGTGTACCCTACAAACAAACATCCAACCAGAAAATGAGGAAGACATTTACTATTACATTACTCACAGTACTCTTCTGAGAGACATGTGAAAGCAGCAGCAGCTTTGATCAAGCAAACTGAACTGCAGGTTTGGGCATCAGTTTCTCTTAACCATTAAAACTGCTCAGGGGAAAACTAAGACACTCGGATTAACAGATCCAGTAAAAGATTATCTGCAGTTAAGCCAGAGGCAGCTCAAAACCCTCTCTTTTCTCTGTTTCCAAACCTGCTTGAATTTTTCACTGAAAAATGCCATCCCAATATAAATGGCATGGTCTCAGAACAAACTTCTGAAGCTACTAAGCAAAAGGTTTTGTTTCCCTTTGCTTGAAATTGGGTTCCAAATGTATTCCATTTATTACCAGTGTATGTTATACAGAATGATACATGCAGGACCAGAGAAATCTCTGATTTTCAGCTCTTCGGTTTTTAATTTACTCATTAACTGTATCTTTGCAAAACTTCAAACTGGACCAGTAAAAAACTCCCCAAAACCAACAGTCATTTCTTAGCAAAGTGAATGATGGAAGAGGAATCAGAAGTCACACTCTCTTCCTGTACAGCTACAGGACCAAGGACATGGAGGCTCTAGCCAGTGCCACAGCTACTGCCACACTTAAGGAAACCTAGGTTGTGACTCTCAGAAGTCGTGGCCACGACAGTGTCCCTCTTTTCTAAAAATAATTGCTTTGAAAAGTTCTTCAGATTCAGACTTACCACAGCATTCTGTGGATTTGCCTGCTCATCGTGCATCTCCCGGATCTCTTGCTCTGTGGACGCATGGACTTGACTCAGTACACTAAACCACTGGCTGGGGAGAGAAAGGCAACAGTGTAAGAGCAGAATTTTGTTTCTGCACAAGCCTTCTGTCGCCTTTGTTCTGCAGAGATCTAGCAGGTTCTGCAGGTTTTTGAAATTGCTTAAGATTCCTTTTGTCAACAGGCATAAAAGCAGCAAGGCTTTATGTGAGTTCAAGTAATACTGGGTGCAAGCAAGCCCCTCCAGGTCTCTCATCCAAGCTTGTGTCATACCATTCTTCCTGAAGACAAGTACCTTGTACAGTAAGTGGCATCTCTGAAAAACTGGTGTAAGCACACTGAAACATCTGAGTGCCTAGAGAGTATTTGTAACACATTGCACACATTTCATCTGGAATAAAATACATTACTAGCTGCACACAAAGCCTTTGATGGGAAACTTAACATTCACGTTATAAATTCTGCTGCACTGATAGCATGACTGGTAATAATTTCTTACAGTGATACTTTTTCAAAGACAACCCAAGTCCTCTGTAGAAGCACAACTAAGAGGGAAAAAAGAATAAAAGCTCCAAGCAAATACCTCCACAGTTTTTGTTCTCTATGGAGCACTGAAAAATCCAGCTGCTGGAAAGGCCAGTGAAGGTGGACCAGAGCAAGTCTGTGCCATTCCAGTGGCACTGTATGTATCCTCAACAGGAAAACTGGCAGAGGTTTCCAGTACTCCAGCCCATAGCAATTGCAAATGGATTTAATTCCAACCACACCTTCTGCTTCTGGGAAATCTCTGTCCTCCTGGCACTTGTATATGATAAAGCTCAACTGCTCTAAGCAATCCCACTGAAATCCGAGGGCAGAGCTTGGCCTGTTCAGCAGGGTCCTGAATGCCATTCTTTGAGATATGAATTTGCCATTCTAATGAAAAACGCCTGGGGCCAAGTTTTCAAAGGGATCAAAAGCCCAGGCTTTAAAACAGACTCCTCACTTTACTGCAGAGGCTCCTCCACCATCATGGGGTTGAGGAAACAAATGCAAACCTACTGGACTTGAATACGAAGTTATCTTTCCTGCAATTGCTTATAGTCACAGAACTGATACTGAGGACACTGAAGAGCTGCTTCTTTAACTTCAGCATTCAAACACCAACTGTTCCCCATAATGTAGATTTCTGGAAACTGAACTGCCAAAATAGCTTCAGAAAGACTGTGTAAGCTGTCAAACAGTATCATCACTGCCATATCCCAAATCCTTTCTATCAGCTTATGCTTTTATTAGAAACAGTGCAAGGCATGAAGAAAAACAAAGATTTAGAGTGCCAGACCATGAAGCAGATGAGAACATATTTAGTTCTGATTCTTTTTTTAAGACTCAGAGATAGCCACAGAGAGGTTGTGCTTAACACTTACTTTGCTGGAATGTAAGACAATGTCACTGAAAACCCATAAAAAGAAGGGAAGCTATCATCTAGAGAGAAGGAACCATCAGCTAAAGAAACTAGAGAAACTGAAGAAAACTAAACCTCATCTATCCAAAAATTCTCATAAATTCAGTTTTCTTTTTTGGGCTCAGGAATTGCAAATGTATTTAAATCTGAATCTTCTATTTAAATACAAAAAAAAAGAGACTTCATAGCACTGTATGCAGATTCAGTAATAATTTATTAATGTATTTTAAAAGTAAACTCAGAGTTTTCCTGATTTCATGTAATCTTTGTGTAAACAATGAAAAAGAAATTAATCATGGCACTTTGTAAAGGACAAAGGCAGACTTTAGTTTTGCCTTCTTCCCTCCTGGGACCTCCTCTGTCTTTCAGCTGAGTCCCAAAACAAAAGAACAGGGAAAAGGACAGGCTAGGGTTTTAAAGGAATAAACCCTCAGCATTCCTTCTTTCCTCAAATACACTTTCATGATCAAAAATATTAATTCCGCTTTTGGGGATCTGGGCCATGTTTCTCTTGGTTTTTGCCTTCATTTGAACAAAAAGCAACATCAGATCGTGATTTAGCCCATGTACAAAATATTTTTTCAACAGCAGATCCAGACCCAACGCAGTCCAACGATTCATACTTCACTTTTAACAATGCCAAACATTAACACTGACTTAAGCCGCTGAACAGATCCTTACACATCTCCCTCATTAAGTCTTCTGGGATGACTAAGAAAAAAGAAACATGAAATACACTTGTGAAAGACAATTCAATCTGGATGGTATGTTACGTGTACTATACACAGCAGTAGTGTATAGTGTCTCCTTCTCCATGTTTGAGAAGGAATTGAAAGAGATGCGTGGCAACAGACAAGTCTGTGTGCTGCTAATTTCTTACTGGTCCCTAGGGCAATACACAAGTCTGATAAAGAGACTTTAGCTAAGCCTTCATTTTAAAATATACTTAACATCACACAAGAATCTTAACAGTAACTGCTAGAAATCTCCTAAGTTATTTCAAGAGTAATTTTAAAGATGCATAAAAAAATGAAGAAAGATTCTGCATTGCAATCATTGCTACATCTATCCTCAGGGTCCTGTGATAGAGGAGGGTGTTCTACCTTTAAACAGAACAGAATACAAAGCCACTTCTGAGCCTTCAGAGCAAAGTAGCTCAGGTGATGTTGACAAAGGCATCCTGTATTCTGGCCTTGGGGCAGCAAGGCAGTGGATAATAAGCTTTGATTACTAAGCTGACTTTATTTAAATGCTTAATTTTTATGGGCAAGCATATTATTATCTCCCATGAACTGTAGCATGGGGCTTTTTTTTTTTTTAAATATGCTTTACAACTGATCTGACAAGTCAGGCTTGCTCCTCACCTAGCAGCCTCCCCCTATGGTTAGATATGGATCCTTTAGCAACAAAAGCAAGACCTTTTTCAAATCAGCAGAAAGGGAAACACTCCCTTGCACACTCTTCTTATTCACGAACATGGTTTTGCCCTAAAATCCAGTGACCGCATTACAACTTCTATCTAAAAAATTATAGGCTTTGCTTAGGCAAACAGATCCCAACCATAAAGAATAAGGTGCTTTATTTCAGGCAGATTAGAGGGTCTTAAATATTGATTTGATCTATGCAGCTAAACACAGAAAGGTAATGCACAACAGAAGCATCAGTGGCTAAACCTGCCTCTCTACAGACACACAGTATTTCACCAAGTTGCTAGGAACAGATGGGTAACAGCCAAATTCTAGGCAAACTTTCACTGGCAATCTGACTCTTCCCAGTAATGGTCTGCCACAAGATTTTCTCAGCAGGCCTTTCAAAAAATGTGTTAAATGCAATGTGTTTAATACTGGTGGAATATTTTGTGACAGTGGCCAAACAAATTAATGACAAGCACAAGTCAGAATGGCATAGAGATTAAAAAGGGGAAAAAAAAAGAAAGATAGGTCTGATGATTTTCATACCTTGCATCTTCAGGAGATTCAGCAATTAAGTGGTAGGTCCTATCACCCATTATTAGATCAATACCATTTTCTTTGCCTGTATTATCAACAATCTCTCTGAAAAAAGGAAAACACCAAGATTGAGCATTACAGATTATGAACATTCTGAATATTCTGTTCTGCTGAGAGGCTCACAAACTACTGATGCTTAAAACAGCAGCAGTCAGCCTTCATCAGGCTCATTTGCAAGACTCACAAAGTGATTTATCAGACAGTAGTAATTCAAAAAACTACAGTTGTGTTTTCTGCCTATACAGTACAAATATTCAAACTATTAGGAATGTCGCTGTACCAAGCTGACTATTCTGTTACCATTTTAATAAGAACTAATGAAAACGTAAAGCATTATCAAACCTCAAGAGAGGCAGGGATGACTGAGTTGAGAAATGGATATATTTCTGAACTGACCGCATAACCAAGTGATTTTTGGAGTGGTAAAAAGAAAGCTCTTGAAGATTAAAAACTATAAGCAAACAAAACCTGGATTAGTGATTCTGTCTGGTTGTGAGTCAGCATAAAGACAATTCCAAACATGACTTCCAGAAAAAGCTGAGCACTCACCTACTGAAAAATTTTATCTTTCTAATTTTTAGTTTGGATATCTAAGTATCAATATATTGAACAATTTTGAACCACAGAGCACAAGATTTTGTAAGGAGTAATTTAAGTATTACATTAGATTTCCCTGAAGGTTAAGAAAACAACTTAAATTTTCTTTTTTGCTGTTTTGCTGTATTTGTCTGAAGCTTATTATTTCCTTAACTAGCTGTATTTTCTTGTCATCTGTACTATTTTCATAAATCCCTACCCTGTAAGAAATATATGCAAGCTGTGCTTACTGGGCTACTGAGGACAATTTATCTGCTATCAAAACAAAAAGCTGTAATTCTCTACTGTTTTCTTTTATTTGGATTCCTTCCCTCCCAATAACAATGTCCAGCAGAACACCTCCCTGTCCTGTGTTTTAATTGAATCAGGCTAAGATTTTTAAAATCAAACAGAGTCCCTAATATGGAGTGTTGAAATATGTAAGTCGCACGATAGTTTAGAAATGCACTCAGTAAACATTAAAATTACCTAGAAAAGCTATTGTTTATATTTTATAAAATACAGTTCTTGAAACACAAGTACTCTTTCTTTTAGCTATTTTATACACACTCATTGATTGAACCTACAGTTCAAGTTAGGTTCAACAACCTTTACCTGACAATTTTAAAGGTACGTTCAGCAAAGAACTTCTATAGGGCACAGTCAATGAAGCAATGTGGCAACAACAAAAAAAAGAAGGATTGAATGTATTAGAAAAATATGCTAAATAAATGCTATTGCACATGAGACAGAGTCAAATCCAGTTTCAATAAATAAAAAGATACAGTAGGAACTTCAGTTTCTATTCAGAGATTTACTTGACAGTGAACAGCTCATTGGTTTTACAAGGGCAAGTCAGGCTGCTCACTGAAACTATTTACTGTCCTGCTTGAAATCAGGCTCAGGCCAGGACTTCCAAAGAAAAGATTAATCTAAGATTTCAATTTAGTTTAAGTTCTCTGTTAAAGTAACAAAATAAACTGGATAGCTGCAGATTACAAGGCGCAAAAGTGGAATTGAGTGTTACAAACCATTTCTATTTTTCTCTACTTTGGACAAAAGCTTAGGTACACTTTATACAGAATGAGACTACCAAAGTTAGCACACTTTAATGTTTAAATTAGCTAGATATTTTAGAAGGAAAAATACCATCCCTTAGAAAACTTTTTTTATGCATGCTTCAGGAAGCATAGAATTTTAAGGCATAAGGTACTTTAGTTAGCAAGACATAAGTTATTAGATTTAGTAATTCTGGTTTTTTAATATATGCATTTTAAAGAATTTTCCACACTACCACAATTATTTCAAACATGAAAAAAATCTAAATACATACAGAAGATTCAGCTTTGACCCAGGCAAACTTCAATATATTCAGGGCCTATTAATTCCACCCTCCCCATTCAAGGTTTGCCTGCAGCTACAGACTTGGCAACACGCCCCAGATTGTCTTGGGAATCATTACAGACTAAGTAGGGCCTCTAGTCTGGGAGAAAGCATAGATGGGTTCATTATACCAGCAGTTTTCTGAAGTATTTGGCACTGGCTTTGCTCTGGAGCACTCTGCAGACTTAAAAGAGAGCCAACTAAGGACAACACTTGCTTTCAATAACTTCATCATACACAGTCTCATGCTTGCATTCACAAAATTTGTAGGCAGGGCACTCAATGTCTTCCCAGATTAAGCTCCAAGAAGTACTTAGGAAGAACCATGGCTAACATATAAAACCATGTAAACCTACTTGGCAGTTCGGACATCCATGGCTCCCTTTAGTTTTTCTTCACTGTCATTTTCAAAGTACATCAACCTGGACTGTCTGAGAACAAACCATCGTTTCTTCCAGTTCCTTCTGGAAAGTGTAGATGATCCACCCCCCTTTTTGTGAAGCCAACCCTGCTTAAGTGCTTCCTGCTTGGAACGAAACCACAAGAAGGTCTCATCTTTCAGGACACACCAGCGTCGCTTCCATGTGTTTATTAAGCCACCTGGCAAGAGAGACAAATGCAGGTTTATATACAGTTAAAACAACTATCTGATAAAACAGAAGCAGTGATCACACCAAAACTGGACAATTCTGACCAACAACACTGCAGTTAAACTGAGTTCCTGCTGTAAGCCACAACTCTCATTTTTGCATATCCTTAAGGCCACGAATATTGTTGTCCATCTAAAACCCTTTAAATTATAAATTACAGTAAGTCTCTATATTACAAAAATATATGTAACATATATATAATTACATATACATATACAGAACATATATATAATAAATAATAAACTACAGAAAAGTCTTACTGCCCATGAGACTCTAATCTTTAACACTGTTTTCAATGTATTTCAATGATAATCTAAGAAAAGACTGTTGTTAAACTTTTTCCTCTTTCCAGGTTATTGGAAGGTAACAATGTTTAACTCAAAACCACGAAACCTGACAAAGCTATATTTAGAGTAGGAAATATACCAGTGCGGACTCTGTCATACAAAAGTGTGGCTATATGGTAGACTTGCACTGTAGTTACATAACAATCATTAAAAACCCTAATCAAGCCAATATACTCCTGTAATCCCACAAAAACTTCTTGCTTGCCATGTCAATAAAAGCCCTGTTCTTGACGACTGCATTATTTTTCACACAAACATAGCTGTGCATACATTCATCCCTGTTCCTATTCCAGGAAAACAAGCTATGCTACACTGATGAATATCATACAAGGATTCACTGAGATTATAATTTACTAATCAATCATCAGAAGATATACCCAACAATTTGAACCAGAGAACTGCTGTGTATGTTCTTTCAGAGTCTCTCGCACCCTTTTGCTACACATAACCTTTTTCGTGTCTTCCAGATCCAAAGTGATACTGGATTAAAGTCAATAAAATTGATCTGCAGTGTAGAATGCTGTCTATGTTACAAGGTTCTGGAAGCAAGAATCTGATTTCCTCAAAATTTGAGGTCAATTGGTACAATCTGTGAGTTAGTTTTCTATATTTACGCTGAATATTCCACTGTTTTTGCAAGCCAGCAAAGATAAAATGAAAAGAAGACAGCCCAAAATATTGATCTTTCTTTGCAGAGCAGAAAACCACTGATTTAGTGGTTTTAAACCACTGATTTAGTGATTTAAACCCCTGTAGAGGGGTAAGCCACTGCAAGTAACTTAATTTGAGAACAGCTCAAACTAAATAAAGTCACTTTTCCATCATCCTTTGAAAAATAAGAAAATGGCTTAACTCTACAGGAACTGGAGTGTAAAATATAATAAATATTTCTGGTTATTTTGTATATTTAGCAAATTCTGATTCACCCAGTACCTTTCATATACAGAAAGCTGTGAAAGTAGGGCAGGCTGACACAGCTATAGACTGAATCCCTCCGGTAGGAAAGTTCATCATCTGTATCAAACCTGGAGTCAAAATCTTCTTCACTGTCTTCAAACTACAGAAAAAAGGAAATAAATATCAAAATCTCTCAGGAAAGAGTTTAGATAAGATTGATTTGGAAGTCTCTAGTTAAAACATTTTATCATGTATTCCAAGAACATAATTCGTCATTGTTTTTCATCCATCTAACAAAGGAGGGAGTACATTGTAGTAAGTTGCAGCTTAAACTGTGTGATTACACAACAAATACACCCAGGATGGCTCTTTGACTGGTTTTCACTCCTTCAGCTGTAATAGCTATTCTAAAGTTTTCCTTCTAAACAAGTCAGTGTTGTGGAAATACCTTCTGACTTGGTGAGGCAGTCTCACAGAATTACTCAGTGAGTGGTAGAGGAAATCGTATTCTTTCAGAAATATTTGTAGGAGTAAAGCCCACGGTATAGTCAGTAAACAGCACTGAAAAAGAGCTCCTCAGTATGACTATCTGCTTCAATAATTTTAACATCTGCCATCGTGTGAACTTGACTTTCCAAGTAATCTCAAAATATGCCTGTCTTTTCAGGGACTTCTTCAAGCAGCTTATTTTCAACAGTGTTGCAACTTGCATGCAACTGAATCTGTTTTTCCTGAAATCAATTCCCCAACATGCTATGTGGTACCCCAACTCCAAACACATGCACAGAGAAGAACATCGCTTATAAATGGCATCCAAGGCCATGCACTGAACTCCTCTAAGTAACGTGCAGTTCTGCATTATAACAGTTAAAAACGTATCTGTGCAGAAGCTGAGGACTGCATCTGAGCTGCCTCCGTCTCTAATGCACTCACTCCAGTGGCATCTAGATGGCAACAGGCAACTATTTCCATATGCACTATAAGCAAATCAAGCTACACAACGAAGACTTTTCTCAGAACAGCTGCAGTGACTCTACAGGGGCACAGCAGGGAAAAATAATAAATCAGAAAGCACGTATCATTTATTAGATAATGAAAATGATACTTACAGAAGACTGAGCTCCTTCAGAGCTAAATCGGTATGCTCCAGAGCTATTGTATGTCCCCACTGAGCACCGGTAGTCCGGTGACCACTGGCTACTGTGCGAGTTAGAGAAGGTCACACTGCTACCAGAAGTAATAGCACCATCTTCATAATCGTCTTGGTCGTAATCGTAGTCCCCGTCGGGAGAGATAAGTTCCACAGAATTTGGGGGTCTACACGACACATTTTCTGGCATGCAGTATGTGGATTCACCGCTCGAAGAGTTGTGGAGACTGACTGTGTCATGGGCAGGAGGTATAAGCATGGTGTCACCAACAGCAGGAATTGTTGGCACCACAGTATCATTCATGTAGGGATCTTCTTCTGAGGAATCATCGCTTGTTCTGATGCCACTGGTCCTTTGATCAGAATGGCCGTGCTCACTTGGGTTGGGCGAATCCTTAAATGCATCATCATCAGCTTCAAAGCCCTCATCTACCTCCTCCTCAGGATATGGCTGGCTGAAGTTAAAATTGGGCTTTTCACAACAGGCATTTCCAGTCTGTTCAGTCAGCTCTGCAGGATACCCACTGCCCACAGAGAGAGACCTCTCAATGTTTCGGACACATTCGTCAATCTCATCAAAGTTCAGAGATTCTAGGAACTCCTGGGCTGCTCGACATGCTTCATCCTCAAGCCGCCGGAGCTCCTCATCTCGAAGTTGCTGCAGCCTCTGTAATGAAGCCTCTGTCAAGGACAGCTCCTGCTGCTTCTTTACGCGCTGCAGGTCTTCGATTTCTTTTTCCAGACGCAGGATTTCTTCCACCTGCCTGCTTTCCTTCTGCTTCTCCACCTCTTGCTTCAGCTCTGCCTCCTTCTGGGCTTTCTGAATGGCTGCCAGTTCCTGCCTTTTTCTCTCTTCTTCAGCCTGCATATAAAATAAAACAAAACAAAATCAAATAGAGCCTCTAAGTGCAAGATTCTTTCTTAAAATTTATTTCTAAAGCACTATACTGCATCATGCTCATTCATTTAAAAGGCAGTCTACCTCTACATCAGCAAGAAAAGGAAAGAAAAAGAAAAATTCAAGCAAGATTCCATTTGTTCAGAGATACTGGAAGCTCAAGTATGTGCGGAAAATTAAATCTTTTCCAGAAATTAAATGAAGCACGGGTGAAGGAAATTTCCATGCAAACAACTGTATTGAGTTTCCTTTGGCTTTATCTGCCAACTCCTGTAATAAGTTTAGCTTAAATGCTACAGATGCCTTTTATTTTTTTAATTGTGGGGTTGAGATACTCAAATAAACAGGATGGCCAAAAGCATTAGGAATATCATTTACCTGCTGGGCAAGACGCTCTGCTTCTTGCCTTTGTCTTTCCCTAGAAGTGAGGGAAGAGAAGTTAGTCAATCAAGCTCAACACAAGCTCATCACATTCCTTTTCTAGAGCAGTATCTCAACTTACAGAGATCATCTGCCACATGGAAAAGACAGCCAAAAATAAGGTCACCATGAATATGTTTGTGAATATGAAACTACTATGATAGCTACATGCATCTTTTAGCAAAAGAAGCAAAGGTTTCCAAAATCCCTTGATTTGGAATAGTCTAAAATAAAAGACTATTTAGACCAACACCTAATATGTAACAGATAGGAGAGTGATGTAAGACAGAATAACGCACCTTTCTTCCTCCTTTTTCTTTCTTTCCTCCTCTTGTCTCCGCTTCTCCTCTAGTCGCTCCCTGTAAAGACGTCGAGCCAGCTGGCCTCGCCGCTGCTTCTGAACAACTATGGCTGCTTTCTTTAGGCACAGGAACTTTTTCCTACCACTGAAGGCTCTGTAGTTCTTCTGTATCACAACCACATAGTAGAGAACCTTTTTATACCGCTTTCTGGGGGGAAAAAAGAAAGAAGCAAAATTCTAATGAAACAACAAACTAAGGAGCAGTTGTGAGGGATCTTGCCCTGGTGACCTGCAATCACGAAATCACAGAATATGCTAAGTTGGAACGGACCCACAAGGATCATCGAGCCCATCTCTTAACCCTGCACAGGACTATCCCCAAGAGTCACACTGTGTGCCTGAGATTATTGTCCAAACACTTCTTGAACTCTGTCAGGCTTGGTGCTGTGACCACTTCCCTGTGGAGCCTGTTCCAGTGCCCAACCACCCTCCGGGTGAAGAACCTTTTTCTAATATCCAACCTAACCCTCCCCTGACACAACTTCAGGCTATTTCCTCAGGTCCTGTCACTAGTCACAACAGAGAAGAGATCAGTGCCTGCCTCTTCTCTTCCCCTCATGAGGAAGTTGTGGACTGCAATGAGGTCTCCTCTCAGTGGGAGCTCTAGCTCTGTGATGGTTTCTCCACTGTTGTTCACATTCTTCTCCCTTTGAGAAGAAAGATATTCTCCCATTGCTTTGACAGCACTGTCTGTGTCTTCATTTAAGGAAATGCACATTACCTGTCTTACATGTTCTTATCCCCCTGAGAAGGAGATACTAAAAGGACAGCTCTATGTGTGTGCACACATGAAGAGAAAGAATATACATAGATAGTCATGTCACATCTCTGAAAATAAAGACCATCAGCAGCAGGATAACTCTGTCATTGAAAAAAGGATATAGTTTTTAAGTCACATACTGGTCAGAATATAAGAACAGGGCTAATATACACATGAAAAGAAATTACCTCATTATGCAAACAAGCTTCCTTAAACTGTCCTCAACTGACTTGTAATAAAAACCAAGAAATAAACAGACGGGATGAGCAACTCCACCTAACACATAATGCATGAAGCCAGGTAGACAAATGAAACATTAATCAGTAACCTAATGTCATGGCTCTCTAAGAACCAAATGGATTAGTTTTATTTGCCTTTTCTTTTCTGACCATGATGAAGCAAAGATAAATCATGATCTCAGCTGGTAACTTGGGGCAGCCCCACTAGGTGCCATCCAGCTGGATCTACCATAGATCTAATACCATGGATCTAATGTCATGATACAATCCAATGGATACTGGCTGACCTCCAAATTTCTACACTGTCCTATTAATTATATTAAAACAATTCAAACTTTGTTTTATTCATGGGTATTTTCAGCTGGTATTTTCAAAAGCCACTTACTGTATTTGAATGCCTGGTCCCTAGAAAAAGTTAAGAATTGTGCCAGAAGGATTTAACTCCTTGACACCCCATCCACTTATTTCAAATCCTGATAATTAATATTCTCATCTAGTCACTTACCGGGCCGCATAACCTAAGATGTGTGCTCTGATAATCATTGCTGCCTTGGTGACTTCCACTTCTCGCTGTTTCTCCAGCTTGTGTTCCAAGGACTCCCGAAGAAACACCTATATAAGAAAACTTCTGGCTTAACAACTTTTGGAGAACATTTTATTTCAAAGACAGCCATGGTGCTGCCAATATTAGTCCAAACAGCAAGCCTCAGCTTTGAATTCAGAGACAAATGTACTATTTCCTCAGCAGAAAATAAAGTATTCTCTTAAAACAAAATACTTGTAGATGATCCTCTAACTTGGGATTTCAGTGGGAAGAGTGATTACCCTATTGGAAGTTTTAATTAGGAGCAGGGTTTTTACAAAAACACATAATTACTGGATTCATTGAACAGCCTTTCCCACCAAAGATTAACACAGGCCAGAGAAGCTGCAGGACTTATTACGAACTTCCCATTTTGAGGGGAGTAATACCACCCCAATAATTTAGCTGTTCCACAACCACATCAGGTTGTGACTTACAAGCCTTGCTGCTTCTAATGACACTGCTATAGGACTGCAGAAGTAAAGAGAAATCAGAGTGGTTTCATATTCACATTGACTTGAGTGTGCTTTCCTGCTGTTACATGGAGTGAGCTGCCAGGGTCAGACACCCCACCACAGCCAGCCCCTCTCCCATAGGCAGACTGCTTCCCAGGCTCTCTTCCAAGCACTAACCTGTATCACTCACCTGGACTGCCTAGTGCCTCTTAGAGGCAGCTTTAGCATGTGGCATTGACATACACTGAGCTAACACAGCTTATTTTGCCTTAAATGAATAAAACTGCTTCTCCAGTCAAGCAGGGTCATGGGGAAGGCAGCTTCCCTCTTCCACCTGCCTTGACATCTGCTCTTTACCACACAGTCACATACTGGTGAGCTATCTGCTGTCAGCGCTTTTTGCAGCTCTTCTCAGCCTTGCTTTTTTGAAGGCCAAGTCTGCTGGTATCGGCTATAGGTGACAACAGCCTGGAATGCTGCTGCCTAACACATGGGCAGCTGGAAATAGCCAGTTCTGTGACCTTTTGATTAAGCAGGATGAGAGCCAGGCTGCACACCACAATGTGGCAAAAAGGAAAGCTCACGGACAGGGTGGGATCTGCTAAGGGAGAAGGGCTGTAAAGACATCTAAAAGCAGGAATGCTTCCTTGAAGTGTTTTAGGTTTTCTCTCGCTGTGAAAAAAACCCACAAAATCGCCCCCCAAAAATCATCCTCCCCTCCCCCCCCCAAAAAAAAACCCCTACCTAAAAAAAGAACCCCAATGGACTTCTGGGGCTGTTCAAATGCAAAATAAGGTAGTTTTCACTCTACATTTTTGCAGAAAAAAGCCCATCATCAAAGCCAAAGCGGAAGCACTCTTGAGGAGAGGCACAGTTGTGAGTTTTGAACAAAACTAGAAAGGGACTTTCTAGCACAAATTACCCAACAGTAAGGAACATAAAAAGTTTCACAGAAAGTCTCAGAGTTCCAGTGTCCAAGTTGCACTGGGCAGCTCTTTCTATACAATGTTTTTACTAGTGGAAAAAGCCTTTTCTTCCACTCAGTGGGTAATCTTTCTTTGCTCTGCACACAGTAGCTTTAAAACCACAACAAAATTCTGCTTCAGAGAGGCATTCAGCTACTTCCTGAACAGAAATGGATGCTAAGCAGATGTTAAGCCCAAGTTAATGCCTTTTCCTGAGCAGGTGCATTGCAGCTGGAGATGTAAAAGACAAGAAAAAAAAAGTCTCACTGAAGCTAAATCATTGCAATGTCGTTATTATCCATTTTAAATAACGAAGGGGCAGGATAGTGCCCCATCCCATGTTCAGTCTGAAACCAATGCCCTCTTGTTTTCCTCAACATTAAGCTGTTTTCATATGAAGACTCTTACAAATGCACAGGCAGCTCCTGGGGGAGGACAAGCCCAGGCCCCAGTCAGGGAAGTTACAACAGAGCTCTGACTCCTGCCAAGGTCCTGACGAGCAGTTGATTAAAACAATTTCAGGTTCTGATAAATATATGTCCCTAAGATGCCAAAGCACTCTCCAGAGTCCATGCATAAATACTGTTAACACACTCCATCTGAAAGTATAATCGGAAACACAGCCCAGCTCTGCAGCTGAATTGTTACCAGTGTGCTGTCTGTAAGCCATTGTCTACAAAAATGGGATGGAAGATGACATCAACTGCTAGCAGAATATTTCAAATTCTATTACAGTAACTATAAAATGATTAAAACAACTTTCCCAATAGAAATCTGAGACTCCTTAAGCATACAGAATGGAAGAAACCCTTCAAAACTATGCAATTCTCAAGAGAAAAGGATAAGGGGAAGTGTGTTTCATACAGAATCAGTAGGATTTAAAAAAATACTTTTGCTACTTTATGGCACCGAGAAAGGTTTTAAAAAACTTTTTAATATTTAGGAAATCTCAATTTCTGCAATGGGGAATCTTCTCTTGAGTCCGCGATGCTTGTGAAAGTATTTGTTAAAGTGCAAGAGCACAAATCACAAGCTGTTTTCTGAAATCAAACTTGCAAAATGAGCATGCAAAAACACCTGGATTGTTTTACTTCTCAAATTAAAATGTGCTTCTTTTAATCAAAATAATTTGATTTTTTTTTTTTAAGTCTCTGGGCAAAGTTCAGGTTGTCCAGTTGAACACCTAGTTTACCTCTGACAAAAGACTCTCAGACTAGAATGACAAAAACACCTTGGAGCTCAACTCTGCCACATGAACAGTGGCTAAAATTCCTCAAAGGTTTTTGCCACTGAGGAGGTATCATGTAAGTGGGTTTACTAGTATGAGTGGAGCTCCCTGCAGAACAGAAGTGTTACCTCACATGCTCCATACTTCTAAAGATGATAAAATCCAAATGCCATATTTCAAGTGCTGATCCTCACCAGTGCTATCACTTGTGAGCAGTGACAGAAAAGTTTCAAGTGGACTCTTTCTCCATGACTGAAATCACCAGCCAGTGTCTAAGTGCCTTAGACAGCAAATTCCTCAGCACAATCATTAATTGTTGCTATAAGGGTTTCAAGAGCACCAACAGGCATGCACAGCTTCTTTTAAGGCCAGAAGTAATTACCATTACAACTACATCTCTGCAGCTGTGCAGTCTAAATCCTATCCCCTCAGCTTTGTACAGGCACCAGCCCCACAACATGCACAGTCAGATTATTTTACCTTATTTTTTCCAAGCTGCCATTCAGTGCTTGTGTTGTCATACAGACGAAGTAGGACGGCACATTTCTCATTTAAATCTTCAGGCAGAGTTAAGTTTCTCATGAGGACTTTATACCTGGCAAACAAAAAGTATTTATTGCTTCATTTCAGAGGTAAGTTCTATTTTTGCCATATTGTTTTTTTTTTTTTTTTCTTTTTACTTTTATTCCTCAGCATGGGAATGTTGACTTGGTACCCATGATTTACAGCTGAATTGCACAAGTCAGTGTGTTTACCTTTTATAAAAGTCTTGAAAGGGCCTCCGGACTGGGAAACCAGCCCTCCGAATCCTGACCGTCTCCAACATCCCAGAATAGCGCAGCTGGTTAAGCACCACTGTCTGATCAAACTGGTCTGGCATCTGAAATGAGCAGGTTCAACAGTTTTAATAGCAA
Organism: Oxyruncus cristatus; assembly: GCA_013399855.1. Classification (NCBI taxonomy): domain Eukaryota; kingdom Metazoa; phylum Chordata; class Aves; order Passeriformes; family Cotingidae; genus Oxyruncus; species Oxyruncus cristatus. The sequence goes on along the minus strand of VXAY01006829.1, from coordinate 875,538 downwards.
TGGTTAGAGACGTCAGGGGAAATAAAGAAAGGGAAAATTGTATGAATCTGAAATGCGCAAAGGCTCAAAACTGGCTACACAATGTCTTACAGGATATTAGCAGTTCTGAGCACACAAAAATGTATCTACAGAATGGAAATCACAGGGTAATTACACAATATCATTTCCACAGACATAACATTTACAGTCCTTTAATCTAATCATCTCTCTCTTTCCATTTCCTGTATATTTGCAGACCATTGTTGTGCAAAAAGAAACAACAGAAAGATGCACAGGCAGCTAAGAGGTCAACAGCTACAATCTTGACTATTTTGCTTCTTTAGCAATGGAATTTAAAGTCCCTGTAGATGATCCCAAATGTTGAAGATACATAAATACAATGGTATAATTTTAATAAAAAACAAAACCAGAAGGACTCAATTTTTAGTGTACTGACAATTATCTGATATGGCCAGGGATGAAAATTTGCCACTGGTACCCCAAATCTTTAATAAGCTCTATTTAAAAGAGTCTCTATTTGGTGCTAAACAGTAAAAGTATTGTCTTCAGTAAACAGGAAAAAAAAATCAGCTTATCTGAAGTAAGTTTCCCTTGTTTTGCCTGCAGTTCTTTCAGCATAATTTTTCATTTAGAAAACAGATAACCCCCAAGCCAATCAGTTATGAAAACCTGTGAATACTGATCAGTATAATTCTGTTGTTGGGAGTCTCAAGGATCCTGTCATCCCATCTGAGAATCCCGCAGGTCAACCGTGCTTTCTCCATCCTTTGAGGTAAACCAGCCACAGCCATGCAAAGCTACTCAAGATAGCACTAATTGCTGCCTGGCAAAGCACGGGCAGCCCCTGTTCCAAAATGCCACCACATGTAAATAAAACATTTAATTTATCAACGTGATTTATCATCATCCACTTTAAACCATCAGCTTAGCCTCCTGCACAGTCATTGGCAGGGTTGGAGTACAGTGTTTATTATTTTGAAAGAAGTTCAGACACGGGGATCTCATAGACGCAGCCAGGGGTTCACATAAAGATCTGAAAGTCTTCAATGACAGGACAGCAAGATCAAGCACTGGGCCACTGTAAGTCGGAGGACTCTCTTTGTATTTATTAACCGGCTTCAATCATGCCTCTTGTTCAACTTAGCAAATAAATTACTCCCCCAAACTCAGGAAAGCACAGACTCAAAAGTTCATTTCAAATATCTAGTATAACCTTTTCAATCAATGCCTTTATCCACAAAACAAAACACTACATGCTAATGATGACACCTCTGAGTTGTTAATTAGGTAGCTTCAAAAATTTCGATAGATTGGCTTTTACCTGCCTCCTCTAAAAGACAAAATGTCCAAACCAAAAGTTTGCTATTGTTTCTTTCATTAATTTATTTTCTGGAGCAGAGATGGGAGACTGCTTTGCAGATGCCATTCTGCACCGAGCTGCCGCAGAGCTGCACAGATGAACACTCCCCATCACTCACTGTTCCTCCAACAGAAAAAGACTTTCTAATGGAAAAGCAGCACAGCCTGGCCTTCCCTCCACAGTCAATAGCACTCAACAAAATTGAAAAAACATTTGTGTTCTAGAAAATGGCTGGTCACCCCGTTGAGCCCTGTCCTGCCCGAGGTAACTAGCACTGCGTGTGTGCCGACAGGACCCAGTCTGGTGCCAGTGGGCAGAGTGGGGCTATGGAGAACATCAGCCCCCTCCAGCAGCTCCTTTTGCTCTCCCTCTGGGACAGCATCCAAGGGACACTCCAGAGCTACATCAACTCTGCACCACTCTGGCTGTTGTTACATTAATGACACTGTTACAAATGTGATTTAACGTTTTAGTTCAATACCCACACGTATAAAAAAATGGAAGTTCCAAAGGGGAAAAACATCTCTGTGAAAGGTGCCAACAAACTCATCTTTCTCAGCAATGGGTTTCATTTGAATTTTGCCAGCACAAGTAAAATACACCATGAGCAAAATCTTTGTGTTTTAGTGAACACACAGCATGAATGCTTACAATGAGGGTATTGATATTGTCATGACTGGTATTGCCAACAGAGTGTTTTCTATATGTCTCCACTTTATGGCAGCCAAGTGACTGCTGTTAGTTAGGGAACTAGCCTGGCAAAGCTGCCCTTTGCATGTCCATGCACACGCCTGTCTGCCTCTCTGTGCACGTTACTGATGATGCCTGACAGGAAAGGCAGGGAAGAACATCGTTATCCACACAAAAATCATAATGAAAAACATTCACTTTTCAGCTTGTGTACCTCAAGGATGATGCTTGCCACAAGCGGACACAGGTCAATATATCTCTTTTTCTTTAACAATAAAACTACTTTTAGCCCATTAACCCCACCCAAACTCACTGGCTCAAAAGGTGACATTCTTCACGAGACTTGCAAACACAACACTATTTTTGGTGTGTTGAGGTGGGGAGGCAGATGCATAGATGGGAGTGGGGATACAGCAAAGCCAGGCAAAATGCTGGTGACACGACAGATGTCTCTCTCACAAGGCAGCCTTTCCCTCTGCAAGGGAGCACCTCCCACTCTGAGAGCCAGATGGCTGCTGCACCACCTAACCCTTTTATTGTCACCCCCAGGCACTTAAAGAGTCAAAAGTCACCCACACAGCTGGCTTGAAAACTCATGTTACTGTTTTAAAAAACTTTTTTGAGTCACAGAGGAAGAGGCAACATTTTCATAACATTTTTTCCTGCAACTACAGGAATATGAAACAGTCATGCTCTGTCACCAGAAGGTGGGATAGACAGACACCTAATTTCAGACACAGACACCTAATTTCAAATACTTGCATTTTTAAAGAAAAGCATGAAACATTGCAAGAGATGTTAGCATGGGATCAATGCAGGGCCACATAAAGACCACTGCAATTTTAATCACATACTCCATCACATTACATTACCAGTTATTTTTAATTACTCACAGACACATGAGGCCATTACATTGGAGAGTCAAATCCTCCTGGCATATCATTGGAATTACATCTGCAACAAGTATGGCTGCTCTGAGTAAACCAGGGTGGTGGTAAGAGATGTGCTGGACTCATCTCTTGTGTTTTCAATATGGAATACTAGAAGATATCCCCCCGCCCATCACTTGGGGGTTTTTGACTGAGCCATCACAGCAGCTCCTCAGTCCTCAGCATGGAGTAGAGCTGCAGCTGGTCACAGAGGGAGCTGAAACCCTAAACACTGAAATGCATCCAGGGTTTCCCACATCTAACAAAACCAATCAGAAATAACAAATGCAGTCCCATACACGCTGGCAGCCACAGCAATCCAGCAGGTCCAACTTACAACTTGCAAATACTACGACCTCAGGTAGTTTTACTCTGTGGATGAAGAGGATTTCATCCTCAATCATATAAACACTTGCAGGCAGGGATAACTTTAGCATAACTTCAGTCAGAAGGACTCCTCATAATTAAAAAGATCAATTGCATGTGCATTTATTGAACCAGAGTGCAAGCACTGCATATACCCCACTACTGAACTGCAGACGCTTCTAAGACAGAATATGACCATCTCCATTTCAGTGCTGCTCAGTGCAGCACTGAGTTAAACTTGCAAGAGTATAAAATCTCCACGCAAAGGGTTACCTACATAGCTGATGTTCAGCCTTCTATCTTACTGGTGCTCCTTCAGACTTCCCGTGGTAAGCAAGCTAATTTTCCAAAGTGATACAGGGTGGGATTCATCTCTGAGGTCTGCTAAATTTCTACCGTTATTGCTGTTAAAGCCAGACTTGTTTTACAAATGAACACTTGGGAAGAAATTGTATTATGTAGACATGAGAACCGTGAGTGATTTTAAAATACATTTTCCACAGTAAAAATTTGAAATAATTGCTAAAACTAAGACTCCTGCAAAGTAAAATCAAATTTATAAAAGACAAGGCAACAAGAAAGGAAGTCAACTGATAGTTTCCAAAATTGTCTGAGATGCAATCAACTCAATTTTCAATAGATAGTTCACTTTTATCATGGAATGGCACCACTAAACCACTACACCACTATACACACAAAATCACCAGACAACAGCTGGAATCACATAAGTCACAGCCATGTCGGTGGACTGAGCAACACCAGTGTGAAATTAATAACTACAAGTCAGGTCTGTTCTACATGATAAGGGTTGTTTCTTGTGGTGCAGACACAACTTGTAATTCATTATTTTCTGAATCCCAAAGTCTCCACTGTATTTGCACCAGACAGCACCAACGCCAAGGCTTTAATGTGACCTGGAGTCTCTGCTGGTGAGACTTTGGCTCCTTAAGCTGCTAAATGCTTACTCTGATCTGTAGCGAGTCTCCTACAGGGCAAAGCTTCTGCCTGAAATCACAATTAGAAGCACCATTAGGACAGACATCTAACACCTACGGATAATTTTAGTGATAAAACAGTTCCTTAGATTACAGTCTGACTGAGTTCTGAAAAAAACACCATCCCTTTTCCCTGGACAGCACCCTTACTGAAGACCCCAAGCATCCGAATAACACAGAGAACACAACACTTTTTTGTTCTTTGCATCATTTGCCCTGTTGAAACACAGAGGATACCTGACTTCACCCTGAGGAAATCCTTCTTTCCTTCTGAGTCCCTGGCTGCCTCACAAGAGTACAGGCACAATAATGACAGATTACAGCAGGCTCACAGACTTTATGTAGGCAGGAGGGACTTCACACAGAGACTGGGGGGGTGCGGGTGGGTGAAAGAGAAAGGGAAAAAATCCCAGTCCCTTGTTTCTAGATTTCTCTCTAAGAACTTGAGTAGAACCACATCAGCTTTGCTTAGAAGTGTCTTAGAAGCGCTGATTTTCCTGGCTTAAGAAAGTGTTTTGTGGAAACCACATGCAGAGAAAGAAAAGAGGATCTAAAAAAGCAATTTTTTTATTTAAACACCAGTAACTTTTGTTCATGTCTTAGTTTTTTTAAATCTGCTCTTTTACTCCTAAGATGACGTCCTGGCAGTTTTACTCTGGAGAAAACCAGTAGAAAATAAAAAGAGGTCAGTCTTTCTCTGCTTTAGCGTAGGTTTTGCTGACAACAGCTTCAACAGATTTTCAACCTCAGAACTGTTGCATTTCAAGCACAAGGAGGATTGTAACCTGTGCATGTCCTGCCCAAGGACCTGGAGCACCAGGTCCCACTCACCTAAGAGCCTACTTCAAGGAAAGAAACCCTCTCTGGTCTTCTCCAGCGTGCAGCTAGCTGTAATTGGAACAGGTATGGGTCGAAACATAGACAAGTTTGATGCCTGCTTTGTTTTGAAAGACATTTCCCTTACTGTCCCAGAATATTTGTGTTCAGACAAACACCATAAGAGTACAGGAGAATAAAACCAAAGAATATGCCACAGATAATATTTATTTGAGATTTCTACTGTATGGCACTGGCAAGTCAAGGAATATTTGAAATATGAAATAACAGTAAGTGTTTTGCATGTCCAAAGTCCTCCTGGCCTTTATCCACACACCCACCCATAAAAAGACTAAAAATTACTAACACTGCTGGTGATAATTTGCTAGAAAAAGTGCATGCATATATTACAACAACCCGTGTGCCTCAAAAAAGTTCTGCTGCAAACTCCATGCTGGATTTCACTGCAAATTCAGTAATGATATGTTGGATCTTTCGTACAGTCTCTACAGGTCTGAACGTGAAAGCACTGCATTTACGAGCAGCAAGCAGTTTACAGGATTAGCTGATCTCTTCCAACTCCAACTACTGCATTTGACCTGCATGACTCATCTTTCAGCCCTGGGTATTTCAGATAAGAGACAGACTTCAAAATTAGCCATTCTCATGCCACAGGTTAGAGTTTCCTGTGATAAAAATAGTACTGCATAGAAGGAACACTGTAATCTTAGAGATCTTCTACTGTACCAAAACAGTCAAAGCAGGAGACTCAATAAATGAATGTCAAAATGCATTTGTATTTATATTCAGCCCGACCCAGCTTGCTTTACAAGCAAGGGCATCTCAAGGACATTTTTAAGACAGCAGCCCATTAAAGAGGTATGAAGTAGTACATTACCACACTGACTATTTGCACTAGTGTTTGAAGATTTCAACAAGGTCAAGACATTAGATACATCTACAAAGATGTTGTGGTCATATTTCAGGTCATGCTTGACTATATTCAGCAAATATAAAAGCTGAAACTAACTTCCTTATTGGGGAAAAGATGCTCAAATAATTTTGACTGGCTTGCTGAGATTTCATGCTTTCAATAAAATCCCAATCCCAGGTCTATTTAATCTACTTTTTATTACTTATTGTCACTGTATTCTTGCATTTCAGAGTAATCTTTTTGTTTGATTTATATGGACTAAATGCTACCCCTCAGTAAATACACAACAGCCTCTTTGTGAACCTTCCTTTTTAAAGGTATCCGGAATTTCTTCTGGAAGGAAGACAGAATTTGCTCTCTCTCTCATATGAGCGCAGAGGAATGTTATCTACTCAAAATGACTGTTCTTTCTTATACACTGGTTAAAATTTTGTGAAATAGGAATGGATTGTTAAAGGCACAGGCTTCAACACCAGTGATACTGAAGTTTTCTAAGTGCAAATTTAGAGCTCTGTGATTGCCTAAATTTTCAGCTAAAGTGAGCTCTTGTCCCTTGAATACATTATTCAGGGACTCCATTGAAATGCACAGCAAGTCTCACGGGCTTTTAGTCCCAAAACAGCGACTGCAGGACCATCCATGTGAGACAGGCAATTAAAAGCATTTGGGAAACAGGGATTTACGGTTTGAAGCCTTGCTGGCAGGGTCTTAGCACACTGACAGAAGGTGCGACTCGCAGCACGGACCCCAGCTGGAACTTTTCATAAACCCCCCTTTCCACCTCTAGGAAATCTGTTGCCATTTCATCTGAGGTCACCCTCACTAAAGCCTCCTGCAGACTAAACCCCAGACTGGTCTCATCCTCCCCACACTGTGACCAGTCAGCAGGCTTCTTCTCAAAAAAATCAATTAGGCTCCCTGAGTCACAGACATACCATGAAGAAACATGCAGTGAGGTACTAATTGCAAGCACAGCTATCCTTCCTTACCAAGCCCATTTCAAGATAGCCAACACCAACATCACCCCTGTTCATTACAGTGGTCAAGAAAACTACGGCATAGACTACTCCGTGTCTGCTGAGGCTGCATACAGACCAAATGCAGATGGGGAAACCCTGACCCTCCACATCATCAAATAACTTACATGGACTGAGATCTCACCCTTCTTTTATCTTTTTTTATTATTTTTAATTTTTCCCTGTACTTTCACTCCTCCACACCAGACTTTTCATCCACACTTTACAACCTTTTTGTTTTTTTTTTATTCGGCAATTTATTGGCAGGCTGAGCATATAAATACATTGCTATACTTAAAAGCAGTAAATCATGTTTTAGGATGGTCCCTCTAACACGATTTCTTCAGATAATGGTGCTTGGTATCAAGCATTTATTCCCAGAAGATATGAAGTTTCATCAGTGGACAGAAAACTAGGGTGAAAATACTTGAGAGAACATGTTTAAGATGAATTTCATCTGTCGTAGCCAAAGTCTGACTTGGCTGTAAAACCTTGGAACAATCCATTAAGAACCTAATCCTGTGTGTCCCTAATACCTGGTGTACAGTTACTACAACTAATCTCACACTTGAAACCTTCCAAGAAGCCAGTTCTCACTGAAATGCTAGCACAGTATCACTTCAGCAGTACATTCTCAAAGAGTATTGCAGATAACTTTGACCCAAATTATCACAACTCTCCTTGCTTTCCCTGGTGACATGAAACTGAGCAACCTTTTTTCTGACTACAGCTCCATGCAGGGGAAGAGAGGACACAGGGATATTGCCTCCTCTTCCCTATTGCAGCTAAGTGGAAAGGAGTAGGTGGAAGAACCTCACTTTCAGCTCATGGGTGGAGGGGGCTAACATTGCACTCCACAGAGGGACAAGAGACATCAACTTGTAGAGCACAAGGAGAGTAGAAGAGGATTCTAAATCCAAATCTCACTTTATTCTCTGCTTCAGTCCTGGGCACCTTCCTGCTGCTTCTCTAGGTCTCATCAAAACCTATTTCTTTCGGAAATGGGAGCCCACATGCCATTTACATCTTGATATTCTTCTGTTCTGGGGCATTGCTTTAAAGAGAATACTAAAAATTCTCTGCTATTTCAGAAGTCAGTTTAGTGATTTGTGGGCTAACCTGTGCTCCTCAGCTGCGTGACTGCTACTGAAATGTGATGTCTGTTTTTGGAGAACAATAAGGGAGATGGCTACACTGGAAACAATTTAGGTAAGAGCCATGAGAATAAAGGTCTGAGTTCATAAAGGCAGCAAGGAACTTGAATTAAAGCCTTGAAGAGCTCATCAATGAGAAGGCCCTGATAGTAATCAGAGAGTAGCTATACCAAGAGCATACATTCAACAACAATTTCTAATATCCAGCAGATACAGACATAAAAACCATGAAAATCAAAGACATATCCAAACCAGAAGGCACAAGTTTTTCTCACTGACTGCATTCATTCGAAGAGCTTACCCATGGTGGTAGGACCGTCTCAAGCCATCAGACACTTCAGAGAAAACACAGAATGTCATCCTCTTTCCAGCAGACATTAATGGTTTCCTTACTGTTTGTCACACACTGAGCTGGACTAAAAGATCTAACTAGCTCTCCTTTGGTATGCCGGTTGTGGAAGAAAATACTACTTTTATTTATTTTAAGAAACTTAATGCTGACTTCTATAACCTTCATCACTTATGCAAGTATTTGATGGTCCAGCAAGGGCAGATTGGCTGAAATTTTACTGTGGTTGACTGTCCATGAAGACACAGGCTGCGGCACTAAGGACTAGCTTAGATTAAAAGTCATTACAAAGCCTTCACATATTCACCACAAAATAATAAAAATCTCCTCCGAATGATTGGCTCCAATTGTCAAAAATGGGAAAGGCCCTGCAACAATCATGAATCACACCTCTGCAAACTACAAGGTTTAGAATAATAAAAAAATGTGAGTTGTCTTTAGTTGATTTTAGTGTGGAGTGTCCACGTTTGTTGTGTGGCCCTAAGGGGCAGCAACTTTGTAGCTAAAAGTCAAAATCAGATTCAAACAACATTAATAAGTTAGTGTTTGACTGCATCCCTTTTTCAATATTGAGGCCACAAGCAGCTTCTCCTCCAAAGCATTTAGCCCCTGCACACGGTTCACTCTCTCTGTGGCCCACAAAAGATGCCTACAAAGCACAAGGCTGATGTAATGCACAGACTTGCTCGGTCTGCTTGGTGCTTTCTCAAGCAAGGAAAAATTCCAGTGTAATTCCTCCACAGAAAAAATACGTGGTTTCATAAAATTATCTCCTAAGTAGCCCTTTCCCTTCTCCTTCCTGTATCAAGCCTGTTGTTCGAAAGCCATAATGGGAAATCAGCCAGGCTTAAGGAACAGTCAATATCTTATCCGTGTAAATGAGGAATGCCACAGAATATTCAGTCGAACAGCTTTGTGTTGCTAGGACACCGGAGGTCGGACAGCACTGAAAGGGCAGATTATTCCCACCCCGGCACAGGCACAGAGGTCCATTCACAGCAGGGCTGCTGCCTCTGGGCTGCTGCCTGCACAGGCGCCACTGCCCAGCCCTCCCCAGGCATCCCTGACACCCAACTCCCTGCACTGCCCCTTGCCAGAGTGGCCAGCAGGAATGCCCCTCTGCACCAGAAATGTCCCATGGTGCTGCACACGGCTCTCGCTGATTTGGATCATTCCCAAAGGCTGGCTTCAACCTGAGGGAGCCGGGAATACTGTGGGTTGAACAAGAGCTACGCTGCAGCAGACTTGCAGTGCGTGGCCTGGAGATCTCCTTTAAGTATCAGGAACTCCATAACACCACGTTGAGGACACTTTTTAAGTCTAGAGAGAGGAAACTGAAGCTTACAGAGGTGATGGGGATCTCTGCGACCAGCACAGATGTCTACCTAGCTGACAGCAAGATTTGCGTGACGGTTCAGCACATCTCGGGTAGCGTCAGTCTAATTTTGGCATTTTTCTTAGAATGTGGTCCTTTGAGCTGCTGTTCATGTATTCCTATACATGTTTACACTATATACTCAGGATCTGCTTTGCACACCTGCAACAGACTAGACAAGATATCAAGACTAGCCAAATGTGTGTATGTGTGTGTTTGAAGGGCAGGGGCGGAAAAGGAAGACATTTTTTTCAACACCACGTTGAGGACACTGGTAATAAATGTACATTCATTTCACAGAAAAAGGCAATAAATATGTTCTCCTTTGGCTGCTTCGTTATAACACAACAGTCTTGTCCCATCCTCCCATTGAGAGTTGCAAATTCTCCTCCTTGAGTTCTTTGATGTTTTTGAGAACCACATCAAAATCAAACTAGGTATTTTTGTAATTCAGAACTTTCCAGTATAAGTAAAACAAAAAGCCCCTTTACTGATTTCTTCATATTTTATATAAACATGAGATGGAGGAGCTCTGCAGATCACAGCTATCTGTACTGCCATGGAGGCCACACACAGGTGAGTCAACATCACCTTGGCTAGAACAGCAGGTACCTCCTGTCCTCCTGTGCTTCCTGCGTTGATACTAATTGCATTCAGTAGACAAAAAAACCCCACCATTGTCATCTCGTTGCAATAGATGATGCGTTGGTAAGCATCAATACTTGCAATCAAAGTCACCATATATTTTGCCCTCACAAAAAAAACATTGCACAAGCAACTTCTTTGTTCCAATTCCTAAACATCTGTGATTTGAGAGTTAACTATAGAGTAAATTAACTTTGTTTTATCCCGAAATGGATGGCAATAAACCTCCTTAACATCAATATGGTTATCAAACTATTAAATGATTTATCTAAACACAGATATATACAGAGAGAGAAAAAGAATGAATTATAGTAGATGGTAACATTACATAGGTGTCTAACTAATTTAACATTCAACCACATTCTGAGTGATTTAATTGTGGTGCCACTATTCATCTCCTCAAAGCCTGCAGAATCCACAGCAAGGGATGCTGGTCAACGTCCCTTTTTTCACTAAGACTAGTTCCATCTTTACTTAGTTACATGAACCACACTTGGCTGACTCTATCTATTTTTAAGATTATTGTGCAGGGAGAAGTTCTGCCCTTACTTATGGTGTTACAATCTATTGCATCATATTCAAATAAGAATACGGCTATTCCTGCTCTAGAAGTGGATTTTTCTTCTCTCTTCCATATTTTCTAATCATGGTGAAAACAGACTGAGACTCCACGATTGGTTTGCTGCACTTTCACTGCTGCCTTACCAGCACTCTGTTCTCCTGCAACTGGCCAGCAGCATGGAACACGCACCACTGGAAGCAACAGATGTAACAAGTCTGGTCTTCTCAGTGCAGATGACTTGTGGCTTTAGGCTGGGTATGCACTGTAAGGGAGCTGCACATATGCCTCACTCCTCTTCAGAGCTGTGTGACAAGATGCATCGTGGCTCCAGGTTCTCTGTTATGCGCTGGCCAAAGCAGCATCAAACCAGGAATAACTTAAGCAAAGCATTTACATGTGATTAGAGCTCATTGAGGCTAATGAAATGTACATTCCTGTAAGAACCAGGCTGGTTTGAGATTTGTTATGTTGGGCATGCCAGTGGTCATAGGGAAACAGCAATTTTAGATGGCTGAACAGCCATTTCTCCCCCGAGAAATTCCTAGGCTGGCTTAAGTATACAACCCAGCATAACCCTTAATGTTTGACTCAGAAAGAGACACTTAAGATATAACCAGCTTTCCTAAATGCAATTTTTGTTTGACATGTGAATTCTTTTTGAAGATAATTTAAATGATACACCACTTTTAATAAAAATCATCATTTCTCCCTTTGAAAGACTACTTAATTGATGAGGCTGGTCACTTTCTTTGTGGTCAATATGCACAAATGGTGTGTTTGGGAAGTTACAGTTGGACATACACACCTTTTTCATGCTGAATGTGAGTAGCCATTCATTTGAGAAAGCCAATATCATAGAGGATTTGGCATTTATTTGGCTTTCTGAAATTGGATGTCTTCTTTCAACCCATCTACTTTAAGATTTCTAGATCTACAGAGAGTGAGTTTCAAAAATGCAACAATACATCTCATGTAAACCGTGTAAACAGACCCTAGTACTATGAGTTTGGTGACAAACTTTCCTTTCCTACACTAAATATCATGCAATGCTCACAGGTGTGTGCCACAATCCAAGGTGGCAGCAAAACCAAAAGATTTCCCAGTGTGCCAAATGATTTACATGGTGCAATGGGTTTCTTGGCTCACCAGACCTGAAGAAGAGTGTGTCCCTGCCCAGTGCTTGGGACCAAGCAACAAAACGAATACTGCCCACAGAGCCTGAGGAACTGTAGTGCTATCACTTCCCCAGCAAAGCTCCTGTAAGTGAACCTAGCTGCCCAGCTCCCTGTTGCCTGAACAGGGAATCCACATCAGGAATGCAGCAAAGAGACAAACTAACAGCAACCTCAAACCTCATCATGTGTCAGCCAAAACCTTCCTGTAGTTTAGACTGACTGCCATCACACAACTACGGCTCAGATCATGTCCTGAAACATGGAATTTACAGCTACTACACTCCAGACAACTGAAACCACAAGCTGACTTCTTATGACACTGTTAAGAAAGGACCTGCCTTTCTTCTGAGGTTTATAAACTGCATAAAGCCACCAGAAATGGTAAATTCTGAGTGTACGACAACAAAAATAAGATGCTTTGATGTGCTTTCAGTAGGCATTTCATGTTTAATGTTTCATCTGATGAGTTAACACCAGATGTTCTGAAGTGTCCTTAGTCCTTACAAATCCATCATATTCAGGTTTCCCCCGAAGTCTTTGCTGCATCCTCTGACTAAACTAAGAAAAGCCATATATATGTACATAAGCAGTTCAGGAGAAGAAAGTTCAGTAACTCATCCAAGTTCTACTCTTAACATTAACTTCTGCTCTTGACACAGACTGGGACAGCACTCTAACTTTCACATAATTCCTATCAGTAATCCAGTTGTATTGGAAAAAACATTGTTCATATGCTTCCATGTATTTACAGGTTGTAAACACATTATTTTGAATAAGCCAAAAAATGAGAAACAAAACAATCTTATCTTTTTTGAAACTAAGACAGTTTAGTGAAAGAAACACTGAATACATTGATGTGTCACACAAAAAACCAGCTACATTTTGACCTACCACCACTGCTACCATTTGGGGTTTAAAAAGGAACATATTTTAACATCAGTGAGAGAAGAACGACTACAAGATGAGAACCCTGTTTCCCGGTCCCATAGGCACTTTATCAGATCATACATCCTCCACCTAGATTTGCAAGGCAAATCTAGGGTTGCTCTTCTTGAGACCAGAATAAAACTCCCATAGACTTCAATGATGCAGGATCAAACTCATTCCCTTCATAACAGGTTCTCTCAAGCAATTTTATCCTAATTTTCTACCCTGTGGCTGAATTCTAATGTTTGCAGAGACAAGCACTTTAAGTGGGAAAGCAGGGAGTAAAATGCAGATCCCAGAAGCAAAGACAAGCAGTGGTGAACAGAGCTACTTTATGTGCTGTGCTGGGGGGGGGGTTACTTACTGGGGATGGAAGGGAGAGCTGACACAGCAAAGAACATCAAAATATACTGCTGTTATGGTATCATTTCTATTAGCTCTGCAATACATTTTCCCAAGCATTTTCCATTTCCTGTATTTCTATGGCAATAAATTACTGTTTCAAATGTGCCCCATCAAGTTTCTCCAGTAAAACTAAAAAATTAGACTTCTGGATTTTGAGGGTATCTTGCTGGATTCCCCCCATTCCGAACACACTCGTCCCCAGTATCGCTTTCTTATCATGTAATTAACACAAAACTACAGCCATGCCTTATGCCTTAATAAATTACAGGAATACTATAAATCTAAACTTTACATAGCTTGTTTTCCCAAATCTATACCACAGACTGCGGAACAACAGAAAAGATCTTTCTCCAGAAAGCAGCCCATCACTACAACACAGGTCTTCCCCCGTCTGCACACACAGCTCTACTTCTGCTGACTTTTTCCCAGCTCTGCAAACAATCATCCCTTTAACTTTCAAACAAAGTATGATTTATTAAAGCAGACTGCTTGGCAGCAAAGCTCTCCTGGTGCTCAAAAATATGATTAGACCAGTAAATTTAGTTCTTTTTCCATAAACTTGATTCTGCATGCATTTATCCTCTTTAAAAGAAAATACAAGCCCAGAAACATTTCCAGTACAGCTTGCTCAGCCAAACTACAGGCATTTTATATTATTTTTCTACAGGTCCACTGCAGCTTCAAGTATGCAAGATTAAAATAATTTAAAAATCTGCATGAATTAAACCCCTTACCTTTTAAGACTTTTTCACCCTTCAGCGTTCATCCATTGTGAAAAACTGAATCTTTAGCAGTTGCAGCTATGTACACATACACAGACACACACAGAACAGGGCTTTCTTCAGCTCACTGGTATTTCAAGTCTTTCATGTGATATCTTTGGCTGTACTTGCTTAATTCATTCCTGCTGCTACTCAAAGGAAGTCAAGCCTAGCGAGGGCTGGCTCTACAGCAATTGCTAAAGATATTCCTGACTAACAGGACAGAAGGGCTAATCTCACCTTATAGGCAGCAAGAATGTAAATACATTTCACAGCCAACAAATTCCTAAACCTTAAGAGATAAAATGCACAAAATGCCCTAAGACACAGTTTAGCAAGGAAGGGACTTATGAAAGTTAAAGTTTTTGCTAAAGAACAATACTCCATGCCCCAGCAATGCTTTTGGAGGTCTAAGGATGTCTATTTATCATGGACTGTGCATGTTCCCTTGGAGTAGTTACCATGAGAACACAGCAAACAGGATTTGAATGTAAATTGCCATCTAGAGATGGGGGACTTTTTTTTTGTAGTTATAGAAGAAAACTTTCAGAGCTTGATGAAGTACACACTTTTTCTGAGCATACATTTGCATGACAATGTTTGCAATTCAAATGCTTGGTAGAGTGCACAAGAAGGAAGAAAAGCCAAGTTCTTTGCTCAGTATTTATAAAAAGCTAAAATTCAGACTTGGGATCAGCAGTTGCAGCTTCATGAATGCCTATCCATGTCACACAATCACAGACAAAGTAATTCATAAACCTCAAAAAATCCATCAGGTGGCACAACATGCAGAATTATTGCCCTGCCTGAAGTCCGCTCGAGGCAGTAAGGTCCACTGCTGCTGACAGATCAATTGCTGCAGCAGTGAAAATCTTCCTCACTTCTACATATCACACTGAACTACACAGCAAGTGTTGCACATTAAAAATACCCTACCCCCAGGCATTTTATTTTTCCCCAGAATTGTTCTGGTACTTTGCCATTTGAGCTACCTCCTTCCAAGTCCCTCCCAGAGCAGCATTTGCTTCCCATGTGTCCCTCCATCCTGCTTAGATACTGCCACAGTTAATAATCAAGATCCATAAAATTACTCCTACCATTTGTGGAAAGAGTCCTACCAAACAGTACATGCTGCAAAACATGCAAATATTTGTCAGCCTGCACTGCCTGGAGTTTGATGCAACCTTACAGCAGAGCGTCTGCTCCCTCCCCAGCAGCATCCCATCTCACCTCTCTATCCCTAGCGTTAAACAGTTCAATTTTAAACTCCTTAAACACGGTCACTGAAAGACAAACCCTAATACACTTAGCAAAGGGTTGCCTCGTCAGCCCTGCTAGGTAAGCAACAAACCTTGATGAAGAAGAAGAACATGCCTGTCTGGGTGACTGCCCGCAGAGTGGAATGACCAACTTCAGCCGAGCAAGCAGGGACACTCTGACATGGGGACAAAGGGACAACCCAGTGGCTCCCGGGCAGCATAACCAACAGGCTGCACCACAGGAATGATGGGAGCGATCTTTCAGAGAAGACACAGAAGACAGGCATGCCTTACATGCAGCACAAAACACTCTGCAGGAATCATCTTGTTCTTTCAGGCAGGGGTTCAGACTCACACGTAACATCACTGCCGGCACTCCGAGCAGGAGCGATTGCTTTCCTCACGCCCACTCTCCTTATCACTTTTACCTAAGGAGTCTTCCAACTCCTGAGCTAATTACTCAAGTGATGTGTCAGAAAAGGATGCAGCTGGGACATACTCCACAGGTCTTGATTTGAAGCTATGTAATTCTGCAAAACCCAAGGCAACAAGATCCAGGCAGCTGAATTAAGTGGCGTTGGCCAGGCACAACACCACACGTTCCGACTGTACCTTCCTGATTATGAATCATAAGGCCTTAAGAACAAGTTAAAGGGCTAAGGATAAATAGTTCGCATTTGGCCCCATGCACTTGCTTACCTGAGACATTGGGCCAACATGCCATGTTTTCGGGAAATGATTGCTCTCCTCCCAAATGATGAGCCTGAGCAGCAGCTCCCTGAGCCTGACCCAAGCTGCCCGAGCAAGCTAAATCTGTGCTCAGAGCCTGTGGCTCTGCTTCCTTCAGAAGAAATGACAGCAGCAATTGGCAGCCAAAAAGCCTTCTTTAAATAAGTATTTATTGGAAAAAACTGAGATTAAAGAGACAGTTCTGAAACAGGCAATAAGGATCTCTAATATATGAGCTTATACACTGTAAATGAATACTACTATACCTTAACTTTCTATAGTACCACACATACCCAGCAGCTGTACATGGGCTATATAATTTATTCTCTTTCCTTTCAAAGTATGACAGGGTAACTATTACCATGATCAGGCTTTCTATTCCCTTTTTTCTTATGGACAGCAAGTCAAATTTACCGTGTGATCTGCTAGCTCCCAGCACCAGAGAGCACCTCAGCTTTGCTGCAGAAGGGCTACCCCAGGGCTCAGCAACTGAGTAAACCATAAAGACCTTCCATTTAGGGCCTAACACTCTTTAGCTTTTAACTGCCGGGCTCGGCATCCTTAAAAACTAACAAAGGTATTTGCTCCCCAGTTGGGGAGACCCAGAGTCTGCTGCATGACTGAGGTCAGTGTGCAAAGCACATGCTTGGTAAATAACTCCAGTAGGATGTGCAAAGAGGTTTGAAGTCAGACCACTCTATTAAGGATATTTTTTTAAACCAGACTTCTAAAAGTGAAGTTTTCCAGATGCTTAGCAATGCTGTGCTACAGGTAGAGTAGAATACTCTTGAAGCTCAGAGTCTTCCTCCCTGAATCTTTCAAGGTTATATGTCAGTGCTGTTCTCAACGCAGCACCATTAGACTTGAACTCACCTTATCCATATTTCTGCAAAAAAAAAAAAGATTAAAATCTCCCTACAAGGCAAACTCAGTAATTCAGTCAAGTCTCAATATGACAATACTGCAATTCCAGCTTGACAACCAGTTCACATACTGGTTCACTGCAACTTCTACCTGCTCCACACCCTGCACACAATCACCCTCGCAGACGGGGTCAAGCTGTACTATCACTGTTCCTTTGCACTGCATTCCTGAGCTGTACTTCTAACTGGTATTTAGGTTGGTATTATGCTATACTTATATTTGTAATGATTCAGAGCTATTTTAAGAACACAACTTTAATTCAGGCGCCAAGCAAAATAGGTGTGCATCTTATTTTGTCTTATACAGGACATGCTGCTTGCTATTCTAGGGTGTCTCATGGCCATTAATGACCTATGCCTCAAACTACACAGCAGGTGCCAACAGCCATACCTTGATCCCTCAAATGGCTCTGTCCCCAGAAGTGATGCTAACGATCTTATTGCCTTGATAATAATTTTCCCAGAATGAATATGGAGCATGATAGGATTCTAAGCAGCAGTAGACCTCACAGAATTTATTACAGATGTTTTTTTCTACCAGTCTTCCTTTGAACTGCGAAGTTATTACTAGTTTCATTTTTTCTGTTGCTCCCTGTAGCCCCTATCCTGCAGTAGGTTTACAATACATGTTTAATTTTGTTTCATTTCCTTACCTGACCTAATTAAATTTTAAGATGAAAGAAAAATTATTCTAAAAACCTGCAGAGAAAGAGAATTGCCCCTTCAGAGATCACATGCTCTGAGGCAAGGCGGCTTTTATATTGACAGTGACAAGACCATCACTACAACGGAGGAATGAGACAGACCGTAAATGAACGGACAGGGAGATGAGTAGAGACCCTGCAACCCCATTGCCTGGTGGCACACACCAACAGAAGTTTCCTATAAAAATTAAAAAGTGAAATTCTTGTCTACTTCAAATATTTCATGTGAACTCTAATTAAGCCAGGATTTTGTCTATCTAACTCAATTTAGATCTGTAACCAAACAGGAGACACCCATCTACGTCCATGAGAGAACAGCCAAGCCTGAACCTGTGGAAGTCTCAAGAACAGGGAATTACAAAAGGAAGTTGTACTAACTGAAGTTTTAAGTTGCACACTGATGTGCAGCACAGATGAGGCCATGTTGATGCTGGAGTTGGCGGCCACTTACTACGCTTATGCCAGTATTAAGCCACTCGTGTTTATGCCAATATATTTTCAAGAAATAACCTAGATGGAAAAGGGAACTTGAGAAAGCACTTCGGTCAAGCTGCCTGAGTCTGGCTGTTTCTGGGCAACACAAAAATTTCTGCCTCTGAAAAAGCTTGAATAGGAAGTGCAGGCTTTAAGTTTACTTTGATCGGTCTCCTGAGTGGCACCAAGGCGTAGCAACTTTATTAACAGCAGCAAGATGGAAGAAACATTCAGCTGATAGCTGTAGCAAATGTTTAGGCTAGTTTTAAAAAGACAGTCTTTTTTTTGTTGTTTTTTGTTTGTTTGTTTGTGGGTTGTTTTTTGTTTGGTGGTGGTGGTGTTTGTTTTTTAATTTAAGGTACACCAAAAAAAACCAGGAGACAGAGACCAGAAAAGGTAAGGTTGCAGGAAGGAATCATTATCGTATTGAACAGGAGGTAGAAAAAGAAACATGAAACCAAGAAACAGAGAAAGATGTGTCGAAGTTCAAAAGGATGAAATGATATGTAGTTCTGCCAGCTGCAGTGAAGATAAGGGGAACTGAGGAGAAAGACCCTTCATTAGCAGAAAACCCCTCATTAAGCATACCAAATGGAAAAGTTTCCATGTTATGGCTAGTTCAAAACAGACTGGAAATTGTGAAAACAGATACCATGATTGTTCAGGGGTCTCCATAAGATTAATGGGTCCTCTGTCCTTCTGTCTGAGGCCTGCTTGCTGAAATGTCTTATGACAAAAGGTCACATACTCTGTGCGCTCCCTTTAGGAAACTGCACTAATGAGTGTAGATCCTGCTTTCATATGTAAATGTTCAGTGGTTTACTGCATATGCTGAATTGTTTTTGCTTGTCACTGCAACGAATTTAAAAATTAAACTTTTGAAAAATTACAACAATCAAATAATTACTGTAAATTATCACATCTCTTATCCAACATGAATAGCCTTTAATGCCTAGAACAGCAGAGAAAGTACTGTCTGCTGCACATTTTGCTTTTCAAAGGTTTGAATTTGACTTGCATTTGCTCAACCTCATTCGTCTACAGAATTCAAATATACTTCCAGAGTAAAACAGGTCTTGAGCCTCACCAGCTCCTCCCCTCCAGTTACAGAGGATGCTCGCCAATAGGTCTGTCACCTATTTGTACCCAATCCAGAGAGATACTAGTAGATGGAGAGGCTTTGCCCTCAGTAACACAACTTCAGCTCCCTCCTTGATGAATCACTCTGGTCCAGCTCTCCCTTAATGCTGTGTATTTCAAAAAAGCAAGTAAGACACCCCTTTCTTCCACATAATTTGGTATTTGGCAAGCACTGTTCAAAAAAGTGACTTTTCAAGTAACATTTATCATTTCATATCACCATCACTGCAGATGGAAAATGCTCAGTGAAGACCTTAACTTTCTTTCAATCCCTGTTTCTCTGCTTTGGTGGCTCATCTGAATGTTTCAAAGAGTTATGTTTCTAACCAATCCTGCACAGTGAGTCACATACATGGTAATCCCTGGTAGCTCATGCACAGCTAATGTGTCTCTGAGCTGTGCTGGTTCAGAGCTGTGCAAACTGAGTCACCTTCTTTTCCTTTGTCTAACTGAAAAGAAGCAACATGTTGTATAAGAGGATAAAATAAAAAAATCCTTAATGTGATATGCATCTACGGAATCCAGAGAAGGTACCTGCATTGCAGCAGAAGGAGCCACAACATCACAAGGTTGGCACTTAAAATCACTATGTCTGTATGACATGGAGTGGGGGACAGAGAGCAGGGTACAGCGGGCAAAACTTACAACAGTGAATCCCAAGAATGCATTCTGATAACACTGATTTAAGAATGCCATTGACAAGCATTGAAAGCATGGCTTTCCTTCTCGTTCTCTGTCAAGTTTTCTACTGAATCATCTACAACAGAGAAACAGTGTGACACTTGACTCTTGTTCTTCAAATAGGATTTCTTACTTGAATCAAGGTAAATCTGAAATCAAATTAAAGCAAATGGAAAACAAGGACAGTAATTTTTGTGTAAGATTTCAATGAGACTTTATATGTTCATTGAAAGGGATTGTGTACAGAAATTTCCTAGTCTGTTCCAGCGTGCAGTCCTGCAATTAGATGTGGTTCCCTGAGACTGAGGCTTTCTCAAGCTCCTTCTCCTTGCACAGCTGCTAATTCTGTGAGAACTTTGTTTTAATGATAGTAAAATATATGCACAGATACAGTAACAGATGCCAAACTTGTCAGCGATGGCACATTCTACTGGGAAAAGACTGGAAGAACAAGAAACATAGGAATGGGAACTCAGTGTTTTCCTTGCCAGGGAAATGCAACAAGTGCCTGGTTCTTGCACCAATCATGGCAAATCCTTGTGACTTTGGTACTGTGGAGATGAGCCTTACTCAGGTACAAAAGGACAAATAAGGAAAACATGTGAGTTAGTTAATGAAATTCTTCTTACACTCCAGTGGCAGCAGGTGGGCTTTATAAGGGTCATAGGGCTTCCAGGCAGAAACGAGAGCAGGGAAGCAAACAAGCTTTTCAAAACTGCCCTCCTTCCACAATCAGGGATTTGCTACATATACAGGCTCACAAACTCCAGCTACTGGCCCAGATGCCATCATCCACGTGGGTTCAGCTGCCTGGTGGCTGCACAGCTCAGCACCAAACACTTCAAGATGCAGAAAGCAGTTCTTACTTGCTGCCAGGCTGCTCCCTCTTGCTAAGGCACCCAAAATCTGCATATTATTTGACACATCACGAGTAGCAAAGCAAAATTAGAGTTAGTAACTGAAAACATGTAAAGTCAAGGATGTACTGTACAGGTAACACAAAAACCTGCAATGAAATCTGCAGGTTTGATTTGTTAGTATCCTGATTAACCAGACATCCCAGAAAAATGTAACAAGTAAATATGGATTTATAGCAAAGTCACTTGTGAATTGCCATGTGAAAACCATAAATCAGATTCGTTAGCACCTCTGCCTGTTGCATTTTTGACATAAGCAGACCATAGCTGAATAACAGTCTATAAAGCCAAAAATGGATGTGCAAAATCCCGGGATATCAGAACCAGGCTAATGATATTAATTTCAACGACTACTGTTCATTACCACTTCATTTCTAAAGAGGCCTCCAACACTGCCTTTTATTATCTGTGACCCAAAAGACAAATCAATATTGTAAGCCTTAGTCTCCAAGCCTGTTTTAAAAACAAAATTCTGTAACAGAACAAAACAGCCAGCACGTACAGACTGGGTACCTTCATAAATTGAAAGAGTAAGAGTCTGATGACAGAGTCAGTCATTAACACCAATTTTGCTATATGCAAAGGAACCAATCTAGTGATTTAAACCAAACTTTGCAGTTTTGGTACTTTCTTCCTAAAAAGGCTCTCACAGAGTTGTCACATGAGCAGTGCAGCCTTCTACCTTCCTTTTATAACCATCCTTAAAGCCACTCATTTATCAAAGTAGGGAGAAATGACTATTGAAAAAACCAAAAGCCTTTCCCAGTGCCTTCCCCTTGCAGAGTCTTCGACAAAGTCAGTGAAAAATGCTACACTCTGCTTCACACAGTGGTAAATAACCAGACAGGCAGACAAAGATTATGCCTGACACATATAGAAAAAATGGAAACTATTTAAAATCTTACCTTCTGCACATTGGGTTTGATGCACCGAACAAAGAATGGATTTGAAGAACTCAGCGTTGCCATTAAAGAATGAAGTGATTCCTAAAACACAGGTAGGAAGAAGAGCACTTCACAAGCTGCATTTTTGTGCAAACAACATACCCACAACAAGAGCTCTTGCAGCTCAGCACTGCAGACAGCATCTAACTGCAACACCTAGTGGTACACACCAGAATTTACTGCACCATGTAAGCTCTTGCTTCCAAACATATGGGATCAATACATGCATGTTCATTTCTTCCACTGTCTCTTCTGATCAAAACTGTCATCGCTGTTTAACAGTGAACACAATTCACAGATTGATATGAAGAAAACTGTTTTTAAGGAAACACCAAATTGGAAATTTGCTGTTTTAGGGATCTTTCAAATGACTGCTTAAGACTTAGGATCCACATTCCTCAACTGCTAAACACGAGCAAGTCAAATGGAAGGATAAGGGGCTTAAGGTAAAACCCACAAAACTAGATTTCCCCTTTTCATTTCAACTACTCTATGCCCACTCACTTTCCATTTCCCCTGAAGAAAACAGGTTTTTTCCTAGTTTTAGAACTCTGAATGATTCAATACACATTAGACTATCAGTTGTCTGAACCTCAGCCTGGAGATAAAAATCACAAAAATCCCTCAGTCCTTTTATGATTATTACTTTAATTACACATCCGCCCCTTTCCCTTCTGAGCTGTCATTCCATATCTTATTCCAACTTGCCTCATTCTATATCATTAAGTATGATGAACCATTTTAAACCGAGGGTTTGCATTTACTTTGCAGAGATACAAATGACTGTACAGGAGAGGAACTCAGGCCCTGAAGAGTCCAGAAAGTTAGTAAATGGTAACGTTTCAACCCTCAAAGGTGGCAGCACTTTGTGCCAGGCAGCAGAGGGAATACAGAGTAGGCTGCCTAGGAGACAGAAAATACACCTTTTAAAGGAGCAACACCGTGCATCCTGCCATATGTCTTGGAGCAAAACTGCCAATGCCAGTCTGTTATAACAAATTCTTGCTTTAATCTGCAGACCAAGGACTTACTTGATGATTAAACATGCGGTGATAAGAGCAACAAGCAGAGGTAAGGCTGTGCATAGGAGCTGGTGCAGAGCAAAGGGAGCAAACAGTGAAATGACAGGGAATATAAATGATAGGTCTTTGCTTCATTTGCCTTTGCCAGCCTACGGACCAGGAATCAGGCTGCAAACATTAAACAGCCAGAACATACAAAACCAAACATTTTTGTGTAAAGACAAATACTTACAGCTTTAAAAAGTAAAGGCTTAATCTGTATTAAATCTGCATGAACATTACATCTATGGACAACTAATACAGTTCTCTCAAGCCAGGCTCCTACTTGCAGAGATTGGAAAAGTTGCTCAGTCTAAACAAAAACGATGTAAACTATTTTCACCTTCACTTGTGGTACAGACAGCCAGATTCTGCACAGTGCTGCAAACCTCTAAGTCACTGTCAAGGGACAAATCTGACTAATCTAATCTGAAGGTTGCCCTGCTCTAATCAACAGGCTGAAACAGATGGTATCTAAACTCAGCCATTCTGCATGCACCTCCAGGCCTGCAGTGGGCAGGTCATCAAATGAAGAGTCAACCAACCTATCATGAGAATAAAACTGTGAACGCAAAGTTCTTATCTTCAGTTGAAATAAGATGGACTAATCCCTGTAAGGCTTTAAAACATGCAAAAAACACCCAACCTCATTCTTTGGGGAAGGTATGATGTGAAGGTCAACCTCTTGTAAAGCAGCCCAGTTGGTTAATGGTCAGTTACTGCAGCTTTAGATAAGAGGCAATTATGTTTTGATTTCATGTTTTATCACCCTTATGTTGTCCAGGGGCCATGACAGAGAACAGAAGGAACACTACGTTTTGTTTTACCTTGCCAAGTGGGTGCAAAAATATGGTCAATTTTTGTAAGGCAACATCTTACAAGTCTACTTTGCACATAACACAAATGACTAAGTAGAAACAGTACCTTCTGCTATTCCAGAGAACTGGCAAATAATACCACCTCATCATAAGAAGTGGGTAGTGTCTGAGATGAGTTACAGTAGCACAAAACAAGCTGTCCAGGAAATAAAACATTAGGGTTTTTTAATAAAAGGCATTGTGTGTGCCCCAGCATACATGCCTTGCTGTGTTCTGTCCAACACTCAGAAACAGTCTACTAGGATAAAATCTGCCCTTAAGGGGTTTGAGTCTGCTCTTTCTTAAAAAAAAAAAAAGTGAATGAACTGTGCAAATGTATATTAATTCAAACAAAATGAAAGAAAACTAATCCAGACTTGTACTCATGTAATTTAAAAAATGTTGTGTGCCAACCCTTCTCTTTTAAATAATTTGCAGATAGACTTCATGCTAGATTTCAATTTGGTGCCATTTTTAATGGGAGGCTATAAAGCCTCACAAAAAGGTGTTTAACAAAAATGCCTTCCAAACTTTAAGTTAAAGCAAGGCAACACCTTAATGAGGTATTTATTCAGCACTTGTTTTTCTTAGTATACAGACATTGCTGTAAGGCTTCATGAGATTTTGTGGTTGGATTTAGATTATAAAGAGAAACCAGGACAGGACAGACGAACTTCATAGATGAGCTTTAAAGTAAGGACAAAGAAGCAAGTGGGGAGTGCAATGGGAGTTCTGTCTGAATGGTGTGACACACAGGTCAGTGTCTATTCAAAGCCAACCAGTTGATTAGCAAGGGCACTTTCACAGAAGAGACAGCAATGGTTAGTGTTTAGCTCAAGTTTTGCCTGTTTCAATCTGCACCCATTCTTTACTGACCAGGGTTTGTCTATCACTGATTAGCTACAGAGCAGAGACAACACATTAACTAACCTTGAACTGGAGACTGACTGTGGGTTTTCGGTGCTTGCTTCCACATTTAAGAGTGTCTTGATTGTTGCGACTTGAAACATGCTCAAATAGATCATAGATGAAATCAAGACTGAAATGGGAAAGAAAAAGAATATTTCTGAAGTGTATCTTAAGAGGCTATGAAGTTCATCACTGTAGAATGCAAAGAAAGCATTGTCCCTTAGAAAGTAGCTCCTCCATCAAAACCACACATTGATTTTCTCCATAATCCTTAATAAACAATAGATTTTTCCTTTGCAGAATTTATGCAGGGGAGAAAAAAAAAACAAAATAAAAACAAAACAAGGAGGTTCTTTCTTCTTCACTCCAAACACATCATTAGGGAACTGAAGTGTGAAGTCCTAGAGGCCTTACTACATTTTACTCCACTCAACTGAAACTCCAGCTGACTATAACTGGAACTGTACCTGCACAAATACTAAAAAACAAGACTTTCAGCTTGTTTAGGGCCATAACACAAAATAGCCACCCACATAAGCCTCACTTTCAGACACCAGCTGTGCCTGTTGTTTTCTACTCTATCAGTAGGGTGCCCTCCTCTCTTTATTTCTACAGAAACACTGACATTTTAATTTGAACTCTGCACAGATGTTGGTGCAAAGGCAAAACCAGGCCCAGCAGCTTTTACTCATCTATTCCTTTTACCTACATACTTCAACTGATAGATGTTATATCAGATATGTCATAAAATCAAAACAAACAATATAGAGAGGTAAATGCTTATTAACAGTTTCCCCTGCATAGAAGGGCTTAAGGGATTTACAAACAAGCAACTTGCACAGCAAGGCAGGATGACTGGATGGGATAGGTGAGGACAGCAGCTGAGACAGCAATACCCAGGCTCAGCTGCCTCCTTTTCTGACAACTCCTCTGCATGTCCTGGAGCCTCAACCACACACCTACAAAAAGGGATGTGGTACCACTACAGCTCACAGAGTACCACTGCAAGGACCCTAAGACCTTACACAGAATGACAGGAGACACACAGGTACCAGTCATCCACACTCAAACTTGCAGTAACATAAATCTTTATAGAAACTCTCCCTTTGAAGCAATTACTATATGGCAGTTTGCACTGTGGTAGGTCTCCGACATCAAGTCTTCAAGCAAATTAGGGAATGCCCGAAATACAAGCAAAGCCAGACGTATGTGAAGTAAAAAACCCAACATGCACGCTGCCTATGAGGCACGCTGAAACTGTTAAAAACCATCACCAGCTTCCAGTATCCTTACACATCACAGAATAGCAAAGTGAGTTCTCTAGGAACCCCTGGACTGAACAGTGACAAGGTACCCTACAATGTAGATAAACCTGACTTTGTGAGAACTGGTTACAGTCAGATCTGCTTACAGGAAACTCTGATATGCTCAATTGTATCATATGATATGATATGATATGCTTATATCACTTCTATGATATTCTTATTTCTATTTCATTCTATGCTCATTTCAACTCTGTCAAGGTCTGATGCTATCTAACTATTCAAACTCCACCAGAATTAGGTGATAAATCCTGGTAGAATTAGTCGATATGAAACCTCTCAATATCATGTCCTTAACAAAAATCACAGAAACGTACCTGCTTTCACGTAACAAATTCAAGAGATCATCTCTGAAAGTATCTCTGTTCTTCTCCAAGATCCCCCTGACATCATACTGGACCTAGAAGGAAACAGAGCTGGTTCAAACAACAAGCCAAACACTCAGGTACCTCTCACAAGAGCAGAACTGCAAGAAGTGCTGAGGAAACAGAGTGCTTTAGTTAATTTTGAGCAGCCTCGGGGTAAAATTAAGCTAATGAAAATTCTGCTTGGAATAATTTCAGCAAATAAAGAAATTACCTCCCCAGCGTAGTGCTTCACTCCAAAGTTGTGAACGGCAACTCTCGGTTTTACATAAAAAGGATTGTTCTAAATGGAGGGGGAAAAAAAAGAGAAAAATATTTGGAAGGGGTGTCAGGGAATGGAATGATACAAAGGTTCACATTGTCCTCTCAACCCATACTAAACAAACCATTGTCTTCCAGTAAACTCACCAGAAGATTAGTGCTCCAAAAGCTAACAAGCAACTTACAATGATAATAGGATTTGTTAGTCTGGGTTGCTGCAAGTGCAGTAATAACAGATTTATAGTATATAAAAAGGCATTATATTAAACCTGAACCCATATGGCAGAACCATCTATTAAAGGCACTTTGAAAGAGAAGACTATGTCTTAAACTGGCAGTTATGAAAATTGGTGGATATGCTTGCATCCCAGAAATTCTCAGAAATAATACTAGGATCACAAATAAAGGTAACACTAATCTGCACAGAGGAAACAGTAATCTTTCAGTAAATGACATCAAGGTGAATGCCTCATTATATCAAGGGAAATTGAAGATCTACACAGTCTGAGCTACTGCAGGTTGTCAGAGCTCTAATTAAGAGTAGAATTTGACTTATTTACCATGACAGAAACCTTTAACAGTAACAAGGATATGTTCTTCAGGTAACTTCAGGCAACTCAGTCTTGACAGCAAATTATATGGATTGCAATGGAAGGAGAATCATATCTGAAAAAGCCTCTAAAACTATGCACCCATATATTTGAACTATGAATTTCTACATAAGCAAAGAGATCCTCCATAATTTGCTGAGAAAACATCAGTGAAACATCACATACAGCATGCTGTGCGTTCAACTTCTCCAGTAAGGTGGAGTCAGTAGCCTGAGGAAAATGGCTCTCCTCATTGATAAGTGCCAGTAGCCCCAGTTTCTAGAACAGCAAGAAGATGCAGAAGATGAATTAGTGCACAGATGGACACAGATGTTGTCCCCAGTTTGGAAAAATCACAAGGTCCTTGAAGTTGCTGTGTGCAGAGAGGTGCAAAAACACCCCTACACAACTAAAACCCCACTCGTGTAGATGACAGCAACCTATTTTTCTGGCAACACTCCTTCTGAAATATAGAGCATATGATGCATTGGCAAAATAAAGGAAAACAACCTACTGGACGAATCAACAGTTCTCCTGATGTAGGTAGTGACATTGCCCCAGAATATATCTCCAGCCTCCAAGATTTCCAGTGATCAGGAGTCTGAGGAGTTTGTGTAAAGTAGCCTATCAAAAAGTTTTCTTCCACTAAATTATCTACTTTGCTGTTGAACCAATGCAAACTTTTGGCACCCACAGCGCCCAAGGGCAGAGCAAAAAGGATACACAGTTTAACTACACGCTGTGTGAAACATAACCTCCCTTTGCTTTGCATATGCCTCTAGGTAATTTCCTTTGATGTTCCCTACTTCTCATACTACAAGGGGCGGTAAACAAAGTAAGCTGTCCTGCAGTTAATTAATGTGTCCAGCAAGCTTCAGGTTGATACAACCTCTCAGAACAACATGGAACTCCAGGAGTACATTTTAATAAGCCACTTCCCATGGGACCAGAGCAGCTCCTGACAAACCACACTGCCCTGACTGCAGTCACATCCTGCCAGCTGGATCCCCTGCCTACTGCCATTCGTTTCTGTGGCCATCTGAACTCTTGCAGCCACACACCCTGCCACGGAGGTAAACTCATGCAGCTCACCTGGACTGGTGGCAGAAGTGAACATGGATCAAATGATTTTTTTAATCATGTACAAATATTGCTTTTGTATATAATCATACACGGAGAAAAGTTGCAAAAATACATATAGTGAGCTTACAATATGATCCATAATATAGCCATACGTGAAAATGATCTGATTAAAAGTTTGCTGTTTAAACATGCAAGTTCCACCACTCTCTTCACTTGTTCTTTGTGTTGGCAAGTGTTTCAAAGACAGATTACCTCAGAAAAAAACCTAACAATAGGTAACATCAAATTATTACCTTTTCAATAAGATCCAAGCACTCGCCATTGTCTGTCCAATCAATATCCTCCCAAATTAGTCCTTCCCTAAGGAAAATAAAGAGGGCCTTTTATCTACAAATATGACAAAATCTTTTAATTATAAAAATAGGAGGATGTGGCGTATTTATCTTGCCAATTACAGCAAAATCAGCTTGCTTTTAAAAAATATACAGCTCCAGACAGAGATTTTCAAAGGAAGCTAAGGGAGCTGCAAATCGAGATTTCAAGTGGATGCTGATAGTCAAAATTCTTTCAGATTTCTTCCCTGTCTCTTACCTGCTGTATTCCAGTTGCTCCAAGGAAAAGATGTGCTTGTTGAAATACTCCTGAAGCTTCTCATTTGCATAGTTAATATTGAACTGCTCAAAACGGTTTACCTAAAGAGACAAGAAATTTTCAAAAATGCATACATTATTTATGTATTTTACTTTGCAAACAAGGCACTGGTTTAAGTCATAACATGTTTAATAACCCAGTTCCAGAGAAGAGGACAACGATACATAGAACAATAAAGCATAAATTTAAACAAGCTTCTGAAACCTACCTCAAAGTTTTCAAATCCAAATATGTCCAAAATTCCAATAGACTTGAAGTCTTCCTTGCTCCTGATTCTGCTATTGATTTTCTTAATGACCCAAGCAAAACACTGAGAATAAAGTGCCATAGCCATAGAATCTCTGCTGTCTATTGCCTGTGTTAAAAAAGGAACACACAACACATCAGTCACCCCTGTGACTGAGAAGTGACTGGACCTTGCTGGTCAGTGTCCTTAGCACACCATAAACCAATTTGTAATGCAAGTAGATTCGTATTCCTATGTAGCTCGACATCGCAATTGCATTAACACTTAGAAGGCATCATGGTTTGAGTTTAACAGTTTAAGTTAAAACAGACGTAACTATGTGTCTTTAAAATTACATTTCAAGGCTAAAACATTCAAAAAACTAGAAAATTATAAACTTAAGTTGTGGAGGAAGAAAAGAGAAGCGTAGGAAATAATACCTTAATTCACCCTTTTCTAGAGGTAAGCATAATGTTATACATACCTATTTCTAATCCCATTCTTGTAAATGACAGAAATATTTCTCCAGAAAATTTCAAAAACAACCACCTTACCCAAGTGTTGATAGTGAAAAATATCAGCCTAGATGATTAGAATTTTTAAAAAATGGTAATCAATCAGGCTTGATAAGGACAACAAGAGCCACCTCCCCGCCCTGGCCTGAATGATAGGATGGGATCTATAGAGATGACAACCTTCCCAAAAAATCTATGTAGCACTTTTGATTACAACTCTGAGTCATGAGCTCCTGTCCCTGAGTGTCTAGTGATTTCTCTAGACCTGACGATTGAGACGTATCTTTCACAGACCCTAAAAACATGTCAAAACTGACATGCCTTTACCTGCTGTATACTAAGAGGTGTTAGGATTTCTTCTCCCCTGAGTATCATTGACCTCTGTGTCAATGCTTCAGTTAGCTGTGTGGAGTCCAATCCCAGTAATTCAGCAGATCTACCCAGAGCTGCCAAAAGAGAAAGACAAAGACAAATACAAATATGTCCTTATATGTATAAGGTTATGAAACCAATTTGGTTTTTTACTATTATTATTATTATTATTATTATTATTATTATTATTATTACTACTACTACTACTACTACTACTGCCACCATTTAAACGCTTCCAAAACGACAGGGATTAGAGACAAAAACACAACTAGAAACTGTAGGATATTGTTTTGCTGCTCGTGAAAAGGCATAAGTATGTACGACTAAAGGGAGTTAACTAATTAAGTTTCTAATTAAGTAGAAATTCACCACAAGTAAGTCACAAATATTTATTTACCTCTTAATGTTACACCTCAAGGATTCAAACAATTTACTGCTTACACTAACACATTTTTCCATATACAAACAGTAATTGACTCTTTGTCCACATGAATGCTTTTCAGCTTCCCTCAGGATGATGAGGATAAACCAATGCAATTTCTTTCTTATATGCACACCTTAGTTTTCAATTTTGCTACAACATGGTATATAAGCAGTACATAATGCTACTCTCTCGTGCCATATTTGAACAAAGATTTAAAACGCTCACAGTTCAATCTTTAGACACGCCAGCACATACTTTCGGATTTGTAACTGAAGTACTGAAAGCTCTAACAAAAGATACCTCTGGTGGAGATCTTGTTAAGGAAATGTATTTGAGCACTCATGTTTTATCAACTTGAGAATATTTCAAGAAGGAATTAGATTCAAATAGAATTTCATTGCTATTAATGGAATAAATATGTGCCCAAGGTCTTCCATAACTAAGATCTAGTGTCCAGCAGCAAACTAACTTGCCTTATTGATCAAACCTTACCCCCTAAAAATAACATTTTAATCAACATTTAAAGATGCTAAAAAGCAGTAAGACCCTTTCACTGCTTGTCCTTGTTATGGTCAGGTATATTAGCAACAACTACAACTTTCATAGCCTCAAGAAACATTACATTTGGATGCACAGCCTTCTCACCTGTTTTAAAGGACACCTGTGCCCCACCAGCAGTGATGAACTCAACATTTCCCAGATGCAAAATGCCAGCCAACAGCCTCAAAACTTCTCGCACCTCCTCCTTGCTGAATTGCATCACTTCCATTGCAGTCTGGAATGACACGTGAGCTTCTTCAATAACATGCACACAGACTCAAAAATGGGAGGCCTTAGAAAAGCAAGTCAGGACTAACAGAGGGCTGGCTGGAGTCCATTCGTTTGGTTTTATCCCAAACTGAATACACTGTAAGGCATCACTGGAACATCTTGAAACATATAAGTAGCTCTGCTTTTAAGACACCTCATTTTGATGTTGTAATGATGTTATAATTTGCTTTCAAATTCATCATTTCAAATTGTTTAAATATTGGAATGACCTACTGAGTTGTGCATCAAACACAATTACTTTAATTTGAATTATTAATTGATAACGTCTTGTGTGTTTTTTCCAAATTGTGCCAATTAGCCTTGTAGGTAACAAGGCATAGGGAAGGAAACACAGTAACAAGTCAGATTTGCTCATGTGTGCGCCCCAACGTACATTTTACCAATGTGGTCTGACAACTCCCAGTAAAACTGAGCAAGAAAGGAATCTATGTAAAAAGTGTCGAATTTATGAATAAACAATATGGCAATGATCAAGGCTCAACTACATAAATGAGCAAATCGCAAAATATTAGAAGAAATACTAAAACAAGAGAAAGACATGCTTTCTTTGACACAGACGGGGTATGTAACTGTATGCCTCTTGAAATGACCAGAATTTCCCAAACTTTGGTCTTTAATACAAGCCTGTCTGAGACCAGATCGGTTTTATACCCCCACGGTCAGACATGTTATAGTCACTGCAGGTGTCTGACAGATGACACATGACACATTTTATCTTCCACAAATCATCCATTACAAATGGAAAAGCCTCAGACTCATGCCACAATTCAAAGCAGAGTAGAGATAATGGTTGAAGGGTTTTTTTGTAAAGAAGACCTTTCACAACAGAAAGGCAGCAGCACTAGGAGTTCATCTCCACGGTCATCATGCAGCTCATCCTTGTCTCCTATAAAAAAGTTTCCCTAAGTAACATTTCTGTGACTTAAACTGCAATAAAAATAGGCAAAGGAGATAACTATAATAGGAAAAGACAGGTGAGGGTGACCTGTGGGGGTTCTGCCCACCTCCTGTTCTGGAAATGCAGCCTGGCAGCTTCAGCCCCTGCTCCCAGCCTGCCCACACTGCAGGCAGCAGGCAAACATCACCTGCCCAACTGATTTCATGCTCTGCCTGACCTGGGATGATTAGCACAAATTAAATGTCATGCTAATCAACTTCAGCACGTGACAACAATATAGATAAGTTACCAACTTTTCCAACACACCCTTCCACCATATAAGATGATGGCTTTTTACAGTAAAAAAACCTGCTGCATCCACTACACATTAATTTGTCAATTTGGCAAAGAGATTAACAAAGCTAAGCCAAAACAGTTTGGTGAAGGGCATAAAACCAAATGTTTTGTCTGATTTATAAAATCTAATGTGCATCACCTTGATGCCACAGTATGCAATTAGTGTGGTCAGTACAGACTAATTGCTGTGGGTATAAGATATAAAGACATTCATAGAGATTCCATCAGGATCTGGTTTCTAATCCATGTTTACGTTTTCTTCAATTCTATTGAGTAAGTCACTCCATACAACTGGGTTTCACAGCTGCAACTTAAAGAGTCACAGATGCTTCACTCCCTGTGTGTTGCACTGCACTGCAGACTCCATCCAATAAATGCTACATGATTTGGGCAACGCTTTAGGACTGATCTATCTATCTATCTATCTATCTATCTATCTATCTATCTATCTATCTATCTATCTATCTATCTATCTATCTATCTATCTATCTATCTATCTATCTATCTATCTATCTATCTATCTATCTATCTATCTATCTATCTATCTATCTATCTATCTATCTATCTATCTATCTATCTATCTATCTATCTATCTGTAATATAAAACAATATAGGGAAGGGCAAAGGCACGTAAAAGCCTTAGTGACTTCCCAACAGATATTCTTTTAAATTCAAAATGTAATAATTTCGCTAAATTACAGCACACTTTGAAATGACAGTAAAAATGAAATACTGGAGGGAAGGTAAAGGCATGGTCAAAAGGACAGTGAAGCATTTTGAGAAAATATAAGTCCCTGTAAGATTAGTGCCTCAATGAGAAAGCTGCATATTCAGGAAAGCACAAAAAGGCTTTGTCAATAGGCCCCGGGCACCTTGAACTTCCAGTGTTTTTAAGCAAAAGAACTAGGGAAACAACTCACAATGACTTCCTTGAAAGAATCTTTGTCACTGATTGTCTTATCCGCTATACATCCAGACTGATTCAGGTAGTGGTAGTTCTCTGGTACAGATAAGTAAAAAGCATCTAATGAGGAGAGAAAGAGAGTGAATCAAAAGAAATGCCAAAACAAAAGTACCCCACAAATTACTATGGTAAACAGTTCACAATTCATGTGCTCAGAAATTATGATGATGCACAAGACAAAGTTTTATATTAAAATATGATGGGGGGCTATTTTCCTGGGTTTTGTTTTATTTAGTTGCATAATGAAGTTAACTAAACTTTTTAGCATGCAAAGACAGCAGGTGTAAGGGGAGATGCTGGAGAAGCTTTAGGCAATTTTGCACATATACAAATGTCATTTCTTTTGTTCAGTGGATTTATTCTTTATGAGAGAGGATTAGAGGAATCAGAATTATTTATCTTTGTTGCTGTGGAGTTATTCACTACCAGCAAAAATATTCAGTTTGAATAGAATGAGGCATGTTTGTCCCCACCTAATTTTCCCAAGGCTACAGCAGAAGCTGGGAGAAAAACTATCAGCAGCTCAGTGACATTCTTCAACTAAGCAGGTTGCTTTATCAAGTTGAGCTCAAATTCACACTCATTAAATTCCAGCTGAAAAATAACCTATTTCTCTGCTTGGGTTAGTGGGTTTCTGCAGTTAAATTCTCCACTGCTGTCACCACAGCTGACTGCTTGGAGAAAGCCACTACAGTTGTGTGACCTATGTTTTGCCACTCACCTTTCTCTCTCTCTTCTATCCCTGCCAGCAGAGCATAGAATATATGATAATTTCTTTCCCCGGGGTTTTGTCTTACTACACGATTCTGTCAAAGTAAAAAACAGTGATCATTTTTAAGGACAAATTTTTTATCCACAGTTTCAGAAAAAATATTAAATCAAACACAACTAACTAAGCAAAAATCAACTTACTTTTTCCAATAAATCTAGAGCCAGGAAGAAAAGCTTTAGTCAAGGAATAAAGTAAAAAGCAATTAATGCAGAAGCCATTTATAATCTTCCTTCTTTCATTTGAGACAATAGGAAGAGCATCATGGTATTTTCTTACAACATGCTAAATATGATTCACACAACATGCGTACAACAAGATAAATAAAGTAGTAATGATAATAATATTAGCAGTTTCTAATATCAATGTATTAACACCTTCTTCTCTTCCCTTCCATCAAAACTGGAGCTGTGACATTCTGCATCTTGAATGACATCTGCTTCCTTTGCTTTTTCTTTTCCCTAAACAACTTTAAATTTGTCCCAATGCAAAAGCAGCTTATGTTTAAAACAGTAGGTAGGATCCTCTTGGAATATTCCTCATCCCCACACCTCTGGTGCTCTGGTGTAGCTGCTCATAGTCCGATTTTGCCAAATGCAGGGCAAATCCAAGGATCTAACCCACCCACACTCACGCTGCAGAAATTCAGCAGCTCTGCTCTTTCAAGTACTTCTCCAGAGAAGTAAGCAGCTTATCTTCAGATATAATAAATGAGGGAAATGGCTGACAACTGAGGCTATCCCCAAGAAGTCAGGCTGTTTCAGATCACTACATAGGAACAGGCATATGAGCCACGCCATGCTGGCAGTAGCAACACATAATGCTGGTCCTCCAAGAGTATATACACCCTGCACTGCCACAAATGCACTGTGTGCATGTGTGAATTCGGTCTTGCTGCTTCCCTTTCCCACCTACACCAGCTCAATTTAACCATGATGAGGTGAAAGGACAGAAAAAGGCAAGCCAGTTTTCTCAGTCCTCCACTAAGGAGCTCCATGGGAGCTGCCTGCAAACAGGGGTCAAATCACCAAATGAGGATACAATCTATAATTCTTCCTCCCTGAATGTTTCCTTTCTGACAGATGTTCAGCTGAATAAACTTCCCAAAGCGACTTGAGTTGTTGTTGTAAACAGTCTTCGCATTGCCAAAAGCTTCCATAATTGGACTGTGAAAATAGAGAACGACAAGAGTGTTAACATGTGACCAGCATGCCAACAGTTTCACATGGGACTGGTGAAAGGAACAGCACTCTGACAAGCTCCCTTCTGACACTCTTCTCAGCCGCAGCCTACATCCTAAGCAGTACCCTCCATTTATTAGCAATGTGCATCTCAATTTCCTATCAAAAGATGCAAGTATTCATGCAACAGGAAAATTAATTGTACCAAACTACTCTGCAGCTGCAGAGTAGTAACTGCTACTTGCTACATCTTTTGTGATTGCTCAAGAGATGCATGCAATTTTCACTGCAGTACTCAAATGATAGAAATAAGAAATCTCAGCATATGAGAACTGCTAGACAGATGTAAGGAAATTGTCCTAAGGCAATTAAAAAAAATTAATTACATCAAGATACAGCATGTATAACAGAGATGAAGGAAGATAAACAAAAGTAATAGCATCTCAAATTGTCTTGTTTTTAATAGTTTAGAATCATGTATTATTTCATGTGAACACAGAGAATATTTTTTTGCTTTCGTAGATTGTGTCCAATTTATCTGATGCATTTACTCATCTGTCTTATCAGTTCTCCTTACCCTCCCTTTCCTCAGCATGCTATTACCACTTGAGGACTTCATACTCACCATGTTGTATCTTGTTCTACCTTACCCTCAGGCTACACAAACTGAATCAATGGTTTCTCCCTCCCATCACCCATTTCCTTTATTCCGACTATCTCAATTCAGCCCCAAACAAAAATGAAAGCCATTCACAAAAATGAATTAAAGCTTCATTCATTTCAAAATTCTGCATATTTTTGCTTTATTAAACCACTGTGCTCACTACTATCTAGAGTAGCCACGTAAATTTAATTTTATTAAATTATTTAATATCTCCAATATTAATTTTATTGTTCAATAAACAGACACACATATTAATTACATCGCAAGCTCTTATTTCAAAGTCAAGGCTTCTGTCTTCTGGAAAAAATACCTGTGTATTGAAAGATCTAGTACCTGCTCTCAAGAATAGCTTGTTCCACACAGGATGTCTTCTCTCTGCAGGACAGCTCCAGTGAATGTTGGCTCATTGCAGACAAGAACTTGAGAATCAGCTTAGTGCTTTCTGTCTTACCAGCACCACTTTCGCCACTGAAAGAAGAGGAGAAAATTGTTTGCACAGTTCCAGTGGCCAGAGAAGAAGCTCTGTCTGGCCAGCCCTCCCAACTCTACATTACTGGAAGTAGGAAGACTGGGGTGATTAGAAGTGATAGTCTAAGGGAAGCAAAATACCCCCTTAAGCTTCCTGAATATGACATCCAATGCAAAACAAAAGCTATCTTTAGACTTCATACCACTGCTCAGAAAGCATTTCAAGGCACCGACTGCATATGTACACACACCCATGAGGCAACAAAGAGATCTCTGAATACAAACAATTATCCAACACTTCCCACCACCAGGTTAAAACAAAGTTACAACAAAGGCAGGGCAATAGTCAGGAATAAAGACCAGCCTATGAATTAAGCTGGGAAAGTTTGGGATTACATTGCAGCAATCTAGCTAATGAAGGCGCCCTGCTGTGAGAAGGAGGAGGAGGAGGAGGTTAGAGACCCCAGCGCATATTCTAACACATAAAGGCTACTAATATAATTAATGCTGATATTCTTAGTAAGCTACATATTCTTTAAACAAACTTTTTATATACTTATTCAAACAAACCAGATTCGCTTGAGTTCAAAATATCAACACTTTTCACCTCCCATCACCATCAGAGACGTAAAATATCTCATCTTCACCCACAGGAGAACAAAGCTATTTGATAATGCTAAATTGACATTTTTAAAACAAACCGTTAGTAAGTAACCTTGCTGATACAAACAGAAGGCAATAAACTCAGTTTCTCTTCAGAACCAACACTCCAAAAAGGGAAAGTATAAATTTGGCTCATTTCCCCCACATCATTTCCCTTTATTTATGTAAACTAGAAACACAGCGTGAGCCCTTAAGAAATATAACTTGCGGGTAAAGTTTGTCTTGTTTGCTTGCTTTTCATCTGAAGTCATAGCATTATATCCTAAACTGCTGCCTAATTTCTAGTTTTCCTAATTCCTAATTAAGCTGTACCTAATTCCGGCTTACTCACAAAGAGAGGGGGTACATTTTGGTCTTACCCCACCTTTTTCATTGTAGCAAGCAGGAATTTTGTCACTGACTTTAATGGAGCACTACTAGGCAGAGGGTTCTTGATCTAAACCTGTTTTTTGTGTGTCTTGTAACCCTCAATGGATTTATCTTCTATGAGTTTCTAGCCACAGTCCCTTTAAAAGCATATGAATATGTCTTGTTTCAGATCTACCTTCTATTAGCTTCATTTGAAGCCCCTAAGTTCTCATATTAGAAGGAAAAACCAACAGCTCATCCCAGCACTGTCTCTGCCGTGCCTGACTTGATGGATAGCCCCACAAACTCAAGTTGCCTGTCTTCATTAGCTTTTCCCACATACAGAGCCATGTTATACTTTTGATTGCTTTTATTTTGTTTTCCTCTGAACCACCTCCAGTTCCACAAAGTCTGCATCTATCCAAGGAACGGATTTACCCAATGTTCTCTACTCATTTAATAGTAACTAGTCCATCCTATTCAGTTTTGCCATTACTATTGAGCACTGAGTGGATGGGCTCCTGAAGCCCTCTGGCAAGACAGTAAGATCTCATCACTGCGTGCTGTTGCTGAGCTCAGGACCCATAATTTTATGTACATCGAGTTGGCTCTGCATTTTTTCTTTACAAAACGCTTTAATAATAGCTGGGTTTTATTAAGAAATTAAAATCAAGAACAAGCACGCTAAACTTAAAAGTTGTTTATTCAACCTACAGTACATACACTAACACTGGGGTAAGTGGGATCAATCTTTCAGAGACCTTAGAAAGCTTACGCCTATGAGAAGTGGCCAAGGTCAGTAAAAGGGTGAATTTTTTAGTGCAGCCTTTCCAGCAACCTTTCCACCCCATGAGTTTAAGTGCCCAGCTTGTTCCACATCACTGCCCTCAGTACTGTGAACATATTAAGTCTGACAGCAACCCAGAAGGCGCCCACTTAGAAGATCTTTAGACTTTCTCTGTGACATGTTCTACACAGGGCATTGCACTAAGGGCACAGCAGCCTGGACTCGACTGCCGCAGTGGAAACAGGGTCCACTGAAAGAGACTCCTCATTCTGAAGGACATAACGCTACTCTAAATCACTTCCCTGTTCTGTTGACTGCCTTTAAAACCCCAAGACAGATACACACACAGACAAAATAGGCCCCTTCAGCAAATACAGTTTGTCAAATGCACATTTGAATTTTGGTGTGTCAGTCTCATAAGAACATCTTCACGTAACAAGTCTGGGTCCCCACAAAAGGAGTTTGGTTCACAT
Organism: Oxyruncus cristatus; assembly: GCA_013399855.1. NCBI lineage: Eukaryota > Metazoa > Chordata > Aves > Passeriformes > Cotingidae > Oxyruncus > Oxyruncus cristatus. The sequence goes on along the minus strand of VXAY01006829.1, from coordinate 836,290 downwards.
TGATTTTCAAGCTGAAAAACAACAAAAACTGTGAGGCCATCAGATAAAAAGAGAGAACAAACTGGCATCAGACTGTGATTTCCCACTCACAGCACTGACTAGAATGTTATTCAGCTTGAATGTTGCTGTTTTTTCGACCGCTTTACCCTTTTTTTTGAGTGCTCTGAAGTGGATCAACTGCTATTGTATCTGAAAGAAGTGCATGTGTTTGCTTCTGCACAGACTAGATTACCTTAAACAGAGCAGCAAAAAACCCAAATGACCCAAAAAGTTACCTTGTCTATTTTTATAATAAAAGGGTGGAGGTTTGAACTTGGAGGGTTAAACTTGGTTTGAACTCCCAACTTGTAAACATCAGCTAATCATGGGGGAACTCAGTCCCTTCCCTACATCAGGACAAGCAGTTTGGCTATTGCTTGAGTAAGATGGACTCCCTTCATTTTCCTGCTGAGGCAGCCAGTTGAAAAATCAGAAGATGTTATTTCTTTTTTAACATGGTGGGCTTTTTCTTCCCCCCCCCCCCCCCATTTTAAATGAAATTGCATCCTGCATTAAAGTTCAGACAAACATAAAACTGAGCATTCATTGTGCTCATGTGGATGTTTTTGTCTACAAGAAAACCTTAGTTCAATAGCCAGATACACAAATTTTTAGCCTGGAAGAGTGAAAATACTATTTCACAACCGTGTATTTATTCTAATGCACCAGTTGTGCGCAGCTTTTTCAGTGTGCTATTTTGTTGACATTTTGGGCTGCTAAATCATTTCTATGCAGCATTAGCATGAATTAAAATGCCTGTGTTACACAGACTAATAATTAAGCATCTTTGGGTGACTCCATTTAATATAATCTCTTCCGTATTTCCTTCCTTTTCACCTCTGGTCTGGGTGCTTATACTGGAAAACTGGTCTCACATCTATATTATATTTCCAGTCTTTATGATGACAATTCAAGTTCTAGCCTTAACTCTCGCAATCTCTTATCGTCCCCCAACCAGACAAATATCCCAATATCAATATTTCAAAACACTAGATGCTTTTTCACAGGTTTATGAACTCAATCCCTGAAGAAAGCATCTCCGAACCAAAGCTGAGCTAATTCCGGGTGCCAGCAGGGGGCACCTCAAGTCCGGAAGATCATAAGAAAGCGTTCCAAGCACCTTCCCTTGTGAGGCTTTTATAACTCGCTACAGAGTGCTTAGATCCCAAGGTCAGGAGCAGGTGAAACTGCCGATCAGAACATGAAACCTACATGAGCAATCCAGTCTTTTGAACTATTGTATTTTTGTGACGTAACAAGATTTTCCTCTTTAACATCTCTTACACTAAATACAAGACCAGAATATTTGTCTGAAGTCAAACACTAAAGAGCTCCACTCGACCATTTTTTAAAAATGTCAGTAACAAATGTTGCAAGATCTAATTCTAAGCCAGCAAAAGATGCAGGAATGACCAGGATGCTGGATTTGCCAAGCACAATGTTACACCTTCGCCTCCTATGCCCTAAACTAGGTATGCGACCACAGGGACTTTTCTAAATCTCAGGAGGGCCACAGAAAACCTTCAGTAATTTTAAAAAATCCTGCTCTGAGTCCTTCAAAGATACAGCAGATAATACTGTTTTATGAAAGCAGATTTGACTTTTTATTTGAATTGCACATTCCCTCAATTTCTGTAGAAACAAGATACCTTATAAGGTTGTACTGTGGCACTTGTCTGAACCACTGAACTTATTCAAATCATTGTTTCAATCCATGACCACAGTAAACAATTTTCAAAGGGACTGTTAATGCAAAACTTCTCCATATTATGGCTTATCTGTATCAAAGCATATGGTTTACAGAGCAGAAACTGCTGGAGACTCATCTGGAACATCAGAGACTTCTGCTTATGTCCATTTTAGGACATAACCTGCTTTTATCTTGCCAGCTTGTGGGGAGCTGGAATAAAAGGTAAAATACTTAGGCCAGTACAGAATAGCAAAAGTACCCAAGGCCACCAGAAATTATTCTGGCTCCCTAAATTTGGTAAAGATCTCAGTACATTACATTTTTTCTTGGACTGTCACCTGGACTCAGCTTTATATGTACAGGACTATGTATTAAATAATAAAAAGGAAAAATACAGTTAAAGAAAGCTGAAAAAACCCACTCAGCACCCCTTTCCATCTTTGTCCCACTGCTAGGCAGAATCTGCCTAGTGGAGAGGGCAGGTAGGCAGTGCAACCTGAGAGCCTGCAGAAAGCTGGAACCAGACTTGGCTGTGTTGCATCTGATCCAAATTTCTAACAACAGACTAGGTGTTGAACCTCATGCACCAGATCCCCCTCTTATCCAGGAACCCTTGCAACCTGGCCTGTTATCTCAAATGTCAGTAGAAACTGCCTATTGCAAAAGGTGCTGCTCTCACTCTGCCTTATCCCCTCTCTGTCCCACTGACTGCCCCACGCCGCAGTCCCACGGCTGTCGCAAGGCCTCCTGTGGAGGTCAGGAGACAGCCAAAATCATGTCAACTTGCATCTGAAGAGCTCTACACATTAACTCTGTGCTGCAGGAAGGTGAGAGCAAATGGGCCTCATCACAAAAAAGCTGTGAAGGCAAGAGAGGAAAGGGAGGGGAAACATGCACTCTCTCACCCCTCTGAACATCACCCCCTGCCCAGAGTCCGGTGGCTGGTGCCATCCAACTGCTGGTGCCATCCATCGCCACCCAACTGCTCCTCCTGATACGGCACTTCCCTGCCTGTGTGTGAGCCAACGCAGCTGAGCTGGCAGGCTAGGGAATGGGAAAAGAGTTGGCTGCATGATCAGCTCTTCTGGAGCCAGGAGGAAGGAGGGGCTGAAAGCAGGGAAAAGCTATTGAAATGCCAACTTGCTCCCACTGTACACTCGGCAGCAGTGAGATTCTGAATACCAGTGACAGAGTGGATCAAACAGGAAGCTATTAAATCACGATTAAATTAAAGCACAACAAGATTAAGCAAGGAAGATAAATCAGGCAGAATTAAGTGGCTGAAATGTGAAGGGTTTTCTCTTTTGCTATTTTTATTTACTGCTTTCCTCAATAGTGGTGCGTTATTTTTTCTTTTCCTGTTCCTACAGGAATCAGGGTCTAGTAGTGACAAACTGCTGAGCTGCACAGGGATGTTTAAACCAGTGGGAAAGCACCTGGGGTAACATTAGACAGGTAAGTAGTAAAAAGACACAAAGATGTAATAGATTTTTTCACTCAATGAAATTGTAAGATGAGTAAGAAAAATTAACATGTTTTTAGAGGTTCACAGAACAATACAGAGTGAGTTCAGAACTCTCTTGAAATTCTGTTGTTTTAAAAGCCTGCTTTCTTTTGGAGTTCTCCTTTCCACATGGTCCAAACCTATACTCCTAAATCCCCTTTGGAAAGCTCTCTGGCAGGGATAACTAGAGCAGCAGCAGCTGCCATTTACCTGATGAGGATACACTGGTTGTCATGGCGCTTCCAAAGGCAGCGGTAGCACTCATTGGCCACAGCGAAGATGTGAGGTGCGATCTCTCCCATGTGGTGCTTGCTGTATCGCTCCACAGCTGTGCAGTCGTACAGTCCTGGGATGCTCTTGTAGGGGTTCACAGAGGCAACTATCGAACCAATGTAGGTCTGCAAGCACACAGCACCCCACAGAGTTGTTATTACACACGGGCTGGAACAGATCAACACTCTGCTCAAATGATCAACAAAAAATACACATTTGCAAAACGGTAGCAATCCTTTGGATAAAGGTGGATTGTAATTTTCCTTGATTTCCTCCTTTCAAGAAAAGCAACAGATGGGCAAAAGTTGTTTCCACCTCTGTCATGTCCTCATGCTTACCCCACCTACAACACAGAGCTTATTTGCTATACAAATCCCTGCCTTAATGCTGCTTACCGCTGCACAGTAATGCCTGTGAGCGCTGGTCTACAGCTGCTTCTCATGTGTTCTTAGGGACTCACTGAACTTATAAAAGCCTGACTGTGTCTCAAGTATTGGTGCAAAAGTCTGTGTTTCCATGTAAGTCCTTCTCCGCTACTAATTTTTAAAACAGAAGTATCAGACATTATGGTAGACACTAGCAATCATATGGCAGCAGGCTCCAAGAAAAGCATTTGTACTGGCAGATACTCCCAAAACACTGTGTTTCTGTAACTTAATTTATTACTTGTTTGATGCACAATGGCACTTGATAAGGCATCCATTGCTATCCAATTACAATTAGAGAGCACATCAATTAAAACCACTCAGGTAGCAGCTTATGCCCATTCCCACTGCCTTACCTCATTAGGCTGTGGTAACCTGATCGTTTGCAACAGTCTGTTTGCAATGCTGCTCATTTTCTCACTCACCCCCTAATGACTTCAATGCGTTTTTCAAATAAAATCACATTGAAGTGAGGTAGGAGATACCATTAGGCCTGCTATCTCCAGAATTTCCAGCACATTTCTGTGGCACATGAAATTAATTGATATATTGTATGGTGTGTGCGGTGTTACTGCTGTGATATTGATTTCATTTTGTTAAACACCCTTTCTGCGGTTGCAGGCAGGGAGCTGACACCTGGCTTCAGCAGCCCTGCTCTGGACTTGTGAAGAGCCAGGCTGCGCAGCCTCCAGCCCTGTAACACAGCCCCCATGTACACACAGATGCCTCATCAGCAGACAACCCTCTTGTCGCCGACAGGAACCAGCTGTGAAGCTGACAGCAGGACTGGCGCTCTCTTCATCTCCACAGCACCCTACCCAGAAAAGGATGGATAAGCCGAGCAGCATCTTGCACACCACAGAAATGCAGCCCCACATGTTCCTCCTGCAGTTTCCCTCTTCTCTGTACAAACCATCACAAGGGCACTTGCTGAGACACAGGGACCACATTTTCCTTTCCTCTCCGTCAGTGTCTTCCACAGCATTTAAAACCTGCAACTACCTGCCTCTCTCTTCTTCTCCTTAATTAACATGGAATTATCACTGTGTATCAGCTCTCCTTTCTCACTGTTACCCTGCTGTTACGCTCCCCATTATCCACCTGTTCGCCCTCCATCAGGCTCGACACAAATTGCAGGTTTGAGCTTTTGGTAAGGGAACTACAGCGGTGTCCTTGAAATTATGACAATTTTATTAGCTGTAAGGGGAATATCCTTCCTCACTGTAACTCAAGTACCTTTTACAAAGCGGTGAACTTTCAATCTGTGTGTTTTATAACCCTCACCATCCTGTGCTATAACTCAGAAGATTTCATCTAGAGGAGAGATACCATTTCAACACAAGATCGTATCGCAGGGCAATTACAGCACTGAGACAACAGCTTAACTTCCCAGGATCAACCCCTCTTGGGTTCTTAAATAAGTAATAAGGAAGTCTCTGAAAACAAACTTCCTCTGTTTGATACATATTTCAGCACAGATTGCACAGGCCAAATTTTAAGAGGCTTTTTTTAAATTATATTACTACAGTGCAAGTATGACCAATAAAACAGGCTGCTACAGATCTTCATCTTTACCTTATTAAAGTCTGTCTGAGGTCTTTTGAAAAGAGTAACTTCAGGCACACCATCACAACAGATGCCACGGCAAAGAAGCAAATAAAAAAATCCCCATGAAACATGATACCATCTAACTTCATAAAGACGCAACCACTCTATAGCTTCAGTGCAAACAACATCTTCCTGTGGTAAAGGACTGCATCACCATGGGCTACACATAGCAATTCTTCTTGCTTTTCCTATTTTAAACAGTAAATAACAGAAGAGGTGACAACAGGCCACTTCTGCACACACACTCGTTTAACATGAGGCAGTCTTTCACATGGCTTAAGCATAACTTTCTAAAAATGACAGAAATGCTTCCAGAATATTAGTCAATACTGAGAATAATGTAAGTCTTATTATTAAATGAAGTCAGCTGGCTACAGGTGGTGTATTATGGCAATAACAGAAACCTGGTGAATGGCAGAAACAATACTGGTGAAAACAATTCCTAAATCACCTCATGGACTTATGCTTAGGACATGTCCTTAGGACGACTTAAAAAATTCCCTCTCAATATATTTTTCTTTCAGCAAAAATGTGAAGAATTGCAACCTCTACTGACACAGGCGCAACTTAGTAGTCCAGTCTTCTGGTGCTCCTAATATGTACTACCTCTTTGCAGAACAAGTTAAATACGTGCTTAAATCACCACCAAATTATGATGACACAAGACAGAACAAACTCAGGCCTTCAAAAAACAGGTGCCTTATCCCAAGGCAAGAACACAAAAGAAGTATATTCTTCATACACACAGTGCATCACATTTATTACCAAGTGTCACAATTCAACACAGGCATAGCCACAACTAAGTATCTGCATGGACTAAGGAGAAGTGGTGGAAGCTTCATCTTTACTCCAGGCAGTTCAGCAAGGTATCAAGGGGCTGAAGCAGCACCGTTATTAAAAACTATTCCAATTATTTTAGAAGTTCACATTAAAAGACAAATTTTCCAGAAATCTCCATCCAGCCTGGCCTTGAACACTTCAAAGAATGGGGTATCCATAATTCCTCTAGGCAACCTGTTCCAGCACCTCACCACCCTTGCACCCTAATATCTAATCTAAACATACTCTCCTTCAGTTTGAAACTATTTCCCCTTGTTCTGTCACTACATGCTCTTGTAAAAAGTACCTCTCTTTCTTATAGGCTCCTCCACTTACCCTCCCCTTGGGGACCCTGAGCAGCCACCCAACACAACCCCTTTCTTGTACGGCAGACCTTCCAGTTTTGCAAATCCAAGCACCTTAACAGCAAGCCAAACCAGTGCAAAGACACACAAAAAATGCAGGGCTGTTCAGGGGACATGTATTGTCTCCTGAATGTTATTTCTGCACCAGGCACCATCACATGGCAAATTAAAGCTGTTAGCAGTCAGAAGCAGGATCTCTAAATTACTATATTATGCTAACATCACAAGGCAGGTGACATTTCAGAAAAGGTATTTTCACCTAAGAGTGTCACTTCCACTTTACTTAGAAGTGAGTAATCTAAATTTTCTTTTTGTCTTTGCAGTTTCTAATCTGATTCTGGCAGTCAATAATTACTTATTTTAATGAAAGCACTCCAAAACAGTTATGAATAAGAGAAATACTCATACATCTACCAGAGCACTAGCAAGCAGACACAGGAGTTCTGAAGATTTCTAATTTAAATAGTTTGAGGGTCTTTTTCAGGGAAATACTGTGAGAAGTCCTATTACAAGACTGACCCCTTAAATCTGTGGCAGTGAACAGGACAGTTCACTATTCCCTGTCACAAGACCGACTTGACTCTTCAGACAGAACCACACACAAACTCTCAAGCTATTCTGGTAAAGCCTAAACCAGTAACAACTTGTTATCAGATCATCACTAATGTATTTATTTAAACCAAAGAATAAATGAAAGTTGAATTACTCAGCCTGAATCCCAATGCAGCAGTTTGATTATCATATTGTAGGTTGGGCTCTTTTTACACTTTCAAATTTTTATTGAATTTGATATTGATAATCATCTCCCAAAACACTTTAGCTCACAAGCCACAGACACTCCTGCTACCCCTTTTAGCACAAAATGAGAAAACCAGATTGTTTGCTGATCCTCTACAAGGACCTGAAAAATTAACTGTTCAAACCCTGTCTTCTTATTTAGACATTGAGTAAGGCAATGGCACCACAAGAATCAAAATGAAAGATGTACTTCAGAAAGGAAGAGATTTTTCATCAATTCTTTGATTGGTTTTGAAATTTGATTGTGTCTTGAAATCATGCCAGAGTTCTTCAAATACTGAAAAACAACAAGGTTCAAGAGCTCACAGAGACTGCTGATACCCAAAGAAATACTCTAGCAAAACTTAACAGGGTCAGTGTAGTCCTGTCTAACATGAGAGGGATTTTTATTTTTTTTAAGAAAGACACAATCAGTTTACTTCAGTTTGATGCCAAACAAATCTAAATGATGTAAGAAGTTTTATGGATCAAAATTCAAGTTAGCTTAAAATTACAAGAAACCAGTTTGCAATGGATAAATGAAATACAGTTTGAAATGTCTTTCCTTCCTATGTAGAAAAGACTTTCAGGATGGAAGAGGAAGAAGTAGAGTAAGAAATTTCCCCTTCAAATTTTTTTCAGATTCTATATAAACAAAAAGCAATTAAAAAGGAAAATATCCTAATGCAAGATCGCTTGATTAGTTTCATAAACCAAACACACTATACCAGGACCACCTTGATCTTCATCTTTTCCCCTCCACAGATGCTTTTTAGAATTTTTGGGTATATCCTTTCAGGTTTGCTCCATATCCAGCAACCATTCACCTTCCACTTCTTCACTTTTATGTCAAGACTTCTCCACAATAACTTTGCTATTTCTGAGGATCCTTCGTGATTTCTGTGCATTACCCAAGCTCGTTTTTCCCATGTGAGGTCATTAAATTTATCTCAGACTACTTTTCTCATGACCTCCCTTCACCCTCTGCATCAAGCTATCCCTCTGTACTTCCCAGACTTCTAGCATCTGAGACATCCCAATCTTCCTTCTTTCATAAATAAATAAATGAAAAAGGGGAGAGGGGGGGAAGGACACACAATTCTTTCACGCTTTGCAAATTGCATGCTACAAGGAGGGTGGTAGGGAAGACAGGAGCAGGCTGGAGGACCCTGTTAAAGGGCACTGTGTGGTGCTCCTGAACTAAATCTTTGATCAACAATCACAACAGACACCAAAACTGCTTGCACTATTAAAGCAGGCAAAAGAACACTGCATTCCTCTACTTCTTTCTATCATTATGCTTCTTCAATGACACTAATAATCAAAATATTCTTCATAACTTGCAACTAGAAATGCTGGGACAGATAAAATACAGAATTAAGATGTTTTGTTACAAATATATAAACAGAGAAACAGGGCTTTGTACAACTCTGTTAAGAGCATTTTGAAGCCTTTTGCTTTGGATCATGAAAATCTATGTCACTACAGAAAGAAAAGCATGTTTACAGATGCCTCAGGAAAAAAAACATTTCTGGGCTGGTTTTGAGCAACTCCTGACTTTCCTGGAGTCACTTAAGGAACTGATTCTGTGTCTGAAAAGCAAAAGGTTTTTTTTTTTCTTTAAATGGGGTACTGGTATCAACTTGACAATTTGTTCAAAAAGTATTACTTTCTGGGCTTAAGCTTAATATATGAGAAACTTCAAATAAAACTGTAGCACAACTGGCTCACCTCAAAGCTACTTCTATGTTACTTTTATACAATGCATGGGAAAAGATTTTTATCACTGTTCCACACAACTTGCACACCTCACTTACCTTTAAATCATCATGGCTACAGCAGAATTGCCAAATTACAATACCAGTGTTTTCACAGAACGTGCAGTGACAGGCAACATTTGAGAGACCACAAAGTAGCCATCAAACTTTTTAATGTTTTCAACACCAAATTTCAAGGTGTCAGGATGCAAAACCTGGCAACAGAAGAGTTTGCTACACACTGCAGAAATGGCCTCCGTGATTCCCAGTTCTCTCAGGTAAAGGGATTGAAGGTAATCACGACTGAATTTATTCTATGGCAAAGACAACTAGGTCTACCACCAGACACATGTCAGCATAAAAAGGAAAAAGATGGCTGGCCCATATTTTGGTGTGCTTTTTAGAGGAGAGAGAAGAAGGGGAAATGGTATGCCATAAAGAGGATGATAATTAATGCTGTTGTTCGTAGTAGGAGCTTGATTTATCCTCACTGTGGTAAGTATACCCTGTCTTTCAGCTAGTCCCATGCTAATTTCAGTGGGATAGAATCCAGTTGTCTCATGTCTGAAGCCAAGCTCCTTTCTTAAAAACCATAATCAAAGTTAAGTACTGAACTACAATTTTAAATGCTTTCAACCAATCAAGCCATTTCTAAGATGGAAATGTCATACTCTATAATCATCTTTACATGCTTGGGCTCCTGCAGCTCTCACCATGTCTGGTGACTCATGGTGAATATCCAACCGCCCAAATTAGAATCAGCTTTGCTTTTCTGTATCTCTGTGTTCCTCGTCAATGCACACAACATTATGATCCCAACCTGTCCTTTTTTCTTCTCAAGGTCCATTGTAGAACTGATTGTAAAATGAGCTGTTTGTAAACGTACAGGCCACACTACAAATACACGAGTAAGCATCTGTAGGAAAGGACCTTTAGAAGGGAACCAGAATGTGACAGAAAACGTCCCTACGAAGATCAAGTGCAAACAGGCAGCTATCTACAGCCAAGATGCACCTCCTACATGTTCTCTGTGTCACTGTTTATGAAAAGTGCTCAGCTTCACTATCCCATGTGTTTCAGTCCATGACAGAAGCTGCAGCAACCTCTTCTACCAACCACCTCCCTGGTGGCCTTTTCCATTCCTGTGCTGAGCACAGATTAGATCCAAGGTGTAGCAGACCAAGGCATTTTCAAAGCTAGGCTTTATGCTTGTTTCCATTAGTACAGTTCACAAGAAGATTTTGGAATAGTTTGGGATTATTTTAAAATATGTGATTTCAGATGATCAGAGGCAACTGTTGGACAACAGCACACCCTGTTAGATGCAGCCTTCAACCCAGCTAATGTGACCTTAAGCTTCCCTTGGTACAAGAGTATTAAGCTATACTGTCCTGTTCCCAAGCCCTTCCAAGGGCAAAGGCTATGCTATCTCTTCATGATAGAAGTTGTACTTCGTAACTCAGCTATCTTGACTTCTAAACTAAGAATCCTTCCACTTCCTACAGCTTCAAGCTTGCACAGTCCTTGTCCTAGGAAGCTAAATAAAACTGTCTAGATCTTTTTCTTTAGAACTAAAATCTGGGTTTTGGTCACCTTAGCTGCCAATGTAAATATCCAAACCAGTGCACAGCGCACAGAGGCAGATGCCTTTCTGCTTAACCCCACAGGAGACTCAGAGATGCTGACGAACTCTCTGATGGTTAAGAGATACACTCATAGCTTAATCTCATTTGCCTACTCATTTTCTCCTACTGAACATGTGGAGCCCCATGGGGATGGGGATTACCCAAGGAAACCCTACAAGTGTTATCCTGAATCCATACACACACACAAAAATCCAGTTCGGAAATATAAAACCAACATAAAGAAAACCTGATAAGAGAGCATTGTTACAGCCAAAGGTAAAAACCGAAACAGCAGACAATAACAGTGATGTCAGATAGACATCTTTCCTTCTTTAAGAACTTGACAGGTTTCTAGCAGTTTTTCCCTTGTATAAAAAGGACCAAGTCTCCTTGTTTTTATATGCTCTTTTTTTGCTAACACAATGCAATCTCTACCATGTAGCAGTCCAACCTGCTGGGTGTCAGAATAATGATCTTTTGTGCACAGACTGTTTATATAAACAATTACAGAAGAGTATCTCCCTTCACCATTGCCAAGCGGATAGAGGCGTTGTTTTTTGAACAAAAACACAATCGATCAGAATGAGACATTGATTTTTGTTATTTTCATGGGCTGCAATACAGCCTGTGAATGTAAACTTGCACATCAGACTGCAGCAATCTGTGTGCACAAGTGCACAGATTAATTTTAACCAGGCAAGCTCTAGCTCAAATCAGAAAAGGCCCCACAAAGAGCTCATGGCCTGTCACTTCATTTCAAATGGCCTGTGGCCACACACTAGTTCTTCCTCCTGCTTTGTTATTGCACAATGCTCAAATGAGTCTTTCAAAGCTGTCTGAAGGTCTAATTCACCCTCCAGCAAGGAAAAGAAAAAAAATTATCTTCTTCCTTCCTACAGATTCATCTTGGGAAGATGAAGGGGCTTTTCAGAGTAAACACACACAAATGAAAACAAAAATGATGGTAAATGATGCACTTAAGAGCACTGTCTCTAGAACAACGGAGAAATAGTTTTATATAGAATTTTGCAGATTTGTTTCATTCTGCCTCCAAGCATTTTACATACTCATATCCAGATTTCCATATCTTCCATGGTTCTTTAATGTCTGAAGATCTATTATATAGAAAGGGCTTTTTTAGGAAGGGAGCAGGAAAAGCAAGAATTATGCTTTAACAAAGAGAAATCAAAAGCCAGAGTAACTGAAATCTAAGTCTATGCCAGGTAGTTAGTTGGAGGGCACTGAACTGCTGCCAAATAGCTGTCAGTCTAGAAGTAAGGACTAAGATGGCAAATGATATTAACAGTCAAAAATCTGCTAAATGGAACTTTTGGATTCCATTTACTTTGAAAAGGAAAGACTGACAAACATCAAAAGGAAACAGCTGAAACTACTTGTGAGAAAGGGACCATGTCTTTTCAAATAAAATAAGAGCCTGGCTATGAATCAATAGTCCATTTAAAAAGGTAAACAATAGTTACAAAAGTAAGTTAATCCATTCTCAACTTAAATGGGTTATTTGTGGCCTTTTGAGTATTAAACTGCTGGAATATGTGAATAACACAGTTGGACAGTGTAGCACAAGCAGTAAATTTTGTGCAGCTTGCGTTACAGTCAAAGCCCAACTCACGTAAAGAAAACATGTGCTGGTGACAGGCAAGCAGCCTAAGTTTTGGAGTACAAATTCCTGCTCTCCTTTCAATGACTTTGCTGGAATGGGAGCAACAGACCTTACAGAAAGGACCCAAAGCTTACCTCCAAGTGAGGCAATGGCATGTGCAGAAGCATTCAGCACTATTTGCAGAAGCTCTGACTGAATGGTACTAAGCTGCTGCTGGCACTTATGCAAATGATTAATAATCTTTCTTCTGATTCTGCACCTTGGTCTACTTTCTGTTCTTGGTTCATAATGACATTCCATAAAGGGGTGGAGAAAAAAACATAAAAACAATCCTTCAAATATGGGAAGACATTAGCACTATACACCCTCACCAATGACAAAACCTGCACACGATGATGGATTTCTGCTTTGCAGTTTTCAGTATGAGGTTACCATTAATAGGGTTTAGGTACAATACAAAACTCATGGGAGTCAACAGAAATTGACCCTCTCGCCACTGCAGCTATTATTTACTCCCCAACCAACCAACCAAGTGAGAAAAAAAATACTGATACAGAGCAGATAGAAAGAGTTAGTTTTTATGTTTTAATAAAACTTTGACCTCTTTCCCATCCCCATCTGCCTCACTAAAGCAGCCCACTGATGACAGAAGGTAAGTTCCTTACTGCAGCATGAACACCCAGCAGGTTACGAACAACTACCTAAGATGCTGCAAACCATAATATAAATTTATGTATTTGTGTAGGTGTTGTATACATGCAGCCACTGCATACACTGCAAAGTGTTTGTGTAACTGTGGCACACATGATAGTGTGCTCAATTACACAGACTTTTCTGAGCAGCTTCCCTTTTAATGATATCACGTTGATCACACTACCTCAAGCTGCAATAAGTGCTAAGATCTGAAAATATGCATCTTTAAAATCCCCAATATCTTCTTTTGTGAGGGCAATGTTCAGACAAACACTCTTTATTATTGTTGTTATTATAATTACTAGCAGTGCCACGAGTTATGCAGTACGGAGGATCTCAGAAGCAAGGTTGGTTAACCAACCAATAGCATTTGTTTACTTGTGTCATTACAGCTATGTTCTTCCTCTAACAAGTATTTAAAAAAAAAAAAAAGATACTTTGCCTGTGGTAGATAGTTGTTGATCTATATAACTGACCATCCTTTAGAAATAACAACTGCCAGGAATAAATTTTACTAGATTTCCAATTAAAAGCCTGCTGTGTTTTTATAGATCTTTGTCTGCTGCTCTCTAGTAACAGATGTGAAATGGAAGCTGTAATTAATGCTTGGAGACAGGAACTCACTTTGAACTACATTTTGAAAACATTATCTGATGTGTGCAAGCATAATTCTAATCATGGAGGTAAGTGGCTATGTATAGACACTTGCCATGCATTCTTAGCAAGAGTGTTCCCTGCTCTCTGCATGTCCATGGAAAGAGCTGGTGGAGAAAATTTACCCCATCTTCCCAACAGCATAGGAAGGTGTGAAAAACACTGTGATTCATTAGCACACTTTTAAAATTTTTCTACTGTAAGAGTGGAGCAATTAAATAAACAGCAGTTTCCTCAGTGACCATGGAGCAGATCCTGTAAACCGGTTACCTAGGACTGCTCTACAGCACTGAATGCCTCTGGAGAGGAACCGTGCAATCACAGCTGGGTTGCAGACAAGACCAGGATAAATGTTGTTCTATGGACTAGTGTAACAACTAAGGGCTTGGTTTAAAGGTGCTATACTTTTATATATATATATATATATATATATGTTTTATGGTACTAATTAATGACACAATTTGTGTTCTACTGTTTGGGGTTTTTAAGTCAATGGCCCACACTTATAACACGGCACATGACAGACCAAGGACCAAGGCTGTTGAGCTGCCCAGGATGTTGCAGGGGGCCTTGATACACATTCTTTTTAGGTTCAGTTTCTGCAGGGGGTGCATCCAAGTGTTTCTATTTAAGAAACTAGTAATGAGTTTTTGTCTTTATAAGTAAACACTTTGGGGGTATGGTTTAGTGGGCATGGTGACATTCAATCGAAAGCTGGACTTGAAGGGCATGGGAGGTCTTTTCCAGCCTCAATGATTCTATGATTCTACTAATCTTCCTTTGTTTCTCCGCCTTCATCTGCAACTTGTGTCCGTGTTAGAGGACATTTGAACAGGAGTGCTGTCAAAGTGTATGAATTATGTCTGTCTGCATTTAACCACAACTTTAGTGTGCCCTGCTGTTTTCTCACTGTAACATGAAAGAACATTCACTTCCTGCTGACCATCATAACACGGCACAGAACAACTGCACTGGATCTGAAGCGAGTTTTACTGAACTCAGGAAAAAAACAATTCAAAACCTAGACAAACAAGAGACAGAGAGCAACTGACCTAGATACTAAAATGTCTGTGACTGCAAACAGAATTAGAAAAAAACCCCTACGGTGATTATTGATTAATGCACAAACATCAGTTAGTTGCCTATGGGAACCCTCATGGCTTCAAGGGAGATAAATTATCTAATTACTGCAAGCTTAAAAAACTATAACTGAGCATGCTGCTTAAGTAAATAAACACTAACAGATTTAAAAATCAATGCATAAATAACTGAATATACCTTCTAAGAACAGACAGAACTGAGCATTTCGTGTAATGAAGTGGCTAGGAGCTCTGCAGGCAACCTTGTCAGGGAAAGAGACAAGTTTTCCAGTTTAACACCTTTTTAAAAAATCAGATAAATGTTGCTTTTTTATCCAAGTTTTTCTATGTTTGTTGCTTCAGCTGAACAGAGAAAGGAAGGCAGCCACATAAACTGAGCTCCTAATTACCATCATCCTCCCTCTGATGTGGATGTGGCTGGTACAGCACTACATGTCGACGTGGCTGGTACAGAACTTCTCATACACATGCACGCAAACATAACAGACGGTTATAATTATCGGTGGGCAAGCTGCAGGCCTAATTTGAAAGTGAGCAAAAATAGATTATGTTGTCCCTCACCCTTCCTGGCCACCACACCCACAACCTGGAGGTCACTCTGCCCATCAGGGGAGGGCAGCCAGGGGACTGCCACACCTCAGCCCATGCAGCATACCTCTCTGGACACAGGTGAACATCTTCCACCTAAACAAGACAGGCACGTGCCAAATCATCATCACTTCAAAGGGGAACATGCCTACCTAGCACTTCAGAGCTTAACCCAAGAGAAAAAAACTAATCAGAAGTGCTTTGAAAATTGTTTATTGCTTGAACTCATGCAAATGAAGGTGGATATGACACTGAAAACCTCAGCACTGACCTGCACAATGTATACTGCTGTTTTTTCCGACCTGCCTCTCACCTCAGCAAAAGCCACTCTCATCTTCTGCTCTGCTCTCCTGAAATATGCTGCCTGCATCAGTAACTAACTGCTGGCCACAGACAAGACACCCACAGCTCATCCCAGAGCCAGCCCAAACACTGTAATTTGTGCGTCTTGCAGCACAATCCATGCTGTGTGGTTTATGGCGTTCTCTCCAAGGCTAAGCTGGTCTCCTCTGTAGTGTGTACTTAACTAAAAGCGAACCAGAATCAACAGCTCTGGGAACAATCTGCCTTTGAACATCAGCAAGAATGGCTGCCACAGCACTGGCCCTCTCCACATCCTGTGTCCTGTAATGGTCTTGCTTCAGAGGTGACCAAATCCCCCACGTGCCTTCACAAAAGGCTCTGTGTTCAAACGTGGGCACCTTCCATTTTTAGCACTAGTGTTTATATTTCCATATTTTGCCACATACCAGCCTATAATGCAAGCTAATCTGAGCATTCAAAGACAAGCATCAAATCTTATATGCTGATGTCCAGAAGCTTTACCTTCTGTGGTGTTCCCAAAGGGAGTAAAATGAGAGAGGAAGAAGCAATGAAAGCCCCTGGACCATGTGACAACTATCATCTTAAGAATTGTCCTTTCTTGGACAACAAATGCAGTGATAGCCCAGAAGCAAAAAGCAGATAAAAGCACTATTAATCACAAAGCCTGAAAAAATATCAGACAGGAGCCTACTTTAAGGAACCGAGAAACTACTTGTACATCCTATCCTTCTCACAGGCCAAAAAGAGAAAGCATACACTCTTTTACAGAAATTCAGACAAAAAGTATTACAAGCAGATGTCAATAGACTTGACACTGTTGCAAAAAGATGTTTGCACATAGACAAGAACAACTTTTTGTCATTCACCTTCTTGCAAACAGCACCGATTCAGCTAGGAGCTCATTATATTCAGAGCCAGGCATCATTCACACTAAGAATATAGTCTGTGTTAGATCATAGCTAGACCAATATTCTTCCCTGCCCAAGAAATGGCAAGAAATACAGAAAATCCTCTGCTGTCCCTACACAGCTGCAGTTGTTGGACAACAAGTCACTGACATGTTTGATAAAATTTGCCATCCATAGCAAATGACTTTATAGTATTAATTAGGAAGCAGTGGAGAGTTTAGGAACATGGGTATGATTACGTGAGACAAAAATGTTATTAAGTAACGGAAGACTAAACTGAGCTCAAACATCTGAAGGTATTTATTTAAATGCTCATTGCTGGAGAGAAAGCTCTTCAAATACAAAAAACCACACAAGTTAACAGTGGAAAATCAGCATAAATAATTGCCTTTCTGAGAAAGTAACTGTTTAAATTTCTTTTTAATTGTTCCTTCTGTATTTTTGAAATCATATATACTTTACACTACAATTTAGTCCATTGAACTTCATGTAATTTTTATGTGTGTGTGAAGAAGCAAGCCCCAAAACTTAAGTCCCAACTAAGCATATTCCTTATTAAGGTACAAAGGTGCTTCCTGGTCTCAATGCCACTGAGAAAACTAACAAAAAGCTGCCAGGCTCAAGAATCACACTAACATACTTGTAATAATACATACAAGCCTGTAACTCATAAAAATGCCAGCAATACACTTTTACATATCTTTTTTTTTCCCCTACTCAGAATGTGGACAAGGAGGAGCACAGAACTGAAGTAAAAAAGGACCCATAAGCTAAAAGCCAGGACACAGCAATTATATGCTGGTTTGCATTCGGGGATGACAAGAAGTCTTTCAAAGGGATGATCAGTCCCTTAGCCCACAGTGTAGAGTGGCACTTGCCTTCCCAATTTATCCCTAATGCACACGGAACAGATACAGCCAAGGTGATGAGGCAGATACAAGAGACAATGTGTGCACTACACTGACAAAGCAATTCCTGGCCAAAGGAGATGGTAAATGTACAATCTGGAAAGTTTTGATTGCTCTGGACATGAACATCAATGGTTTCTACTGTCCTATACTATAACTAGTTTGGTCCCAGAGCAGAATGATCAAGCAAGTATGAATGATCAGCTGCAAGTATACCTTTAAAAGAGGTAAACCTAATGTACCTCTTGAGTCTCTTTTTTCTTTAAACATTAAACATTAAAATATAATTGAACTCTTCAGTTAAAAAATTTGGGCTTGAAAAGACACAGTTCATTGTACAACGACAACAACCTCTCCTACATTACAGGTGGAGTTTCACAAAATTACTCAAGGCATTTAATCAGCTTTCCTTGGTGTTTTTGCTCCTGAAGCCCTCTCCTGCTAAAACACTACTATTGGCACAGCAGGAGGTTGGAGAAAAGAAGATGCTTTTTAAATCCAGTCCTGGTTACATATATAGGACAACAGAGAGGCTTTTAATGCCTTTCAAAACACACCTTTTTTTCCCTGACCACCTTTTCAATCATTTTTCAGGTGAGGTAGATTGAAAAGATTAAGGAGTTAAATTAGCAAAACTGAAGGGACAATGCATATTCAGTAGCAACTGCAGATCTGTCATCATTAACAGCACATAAACCTGTTTGTCTAGAAATGTACACCACAATAAGCACCAAGGATCAGAACACCCTAAACTTGCCTTGACAAGCTAAGAAATAAGCTAGGACATGTCTCTTCAGAACAAGGCTATTCTGTGCCTCACCAAAAAAATCACCCACATACACAAATGCTTTTTAAAAAAGGGATGTGTCTTCCATCACAGTGCACATCATGACTCAAAAAACAGTTTTTTTATTTTGACTCACACTGAGTATCATATTCTAATCTGATAACACTGATGGAAAACTAAACTTTTATCAGCTTGTTTTTCCTTGCACATGCAGGACTGTTCATATCTGCTCATATATGTTCATATATGTTCATATATTAATTTTTTGTTTACCGATTTTTCTGAAATGGAAAAGGGTTAATTCAATTTGAGAAAAAAAAAACATAAATAAAGACTTATGTAAAGAGAACTGCCTCAACATTTAGGATTCCCCATGCAAGCCACTTTAAGGTTAATGTGCAAAGGAATATTATTTCATTGTGCCCTTTTTTGCTTTTTATCATAAAGAAATTTCTCAATACAGGGAACGTTTATTTTCACACTTAGATATGTTTATATTTAAAAATAAAGAAGCCAAACTTAATAGATTAAGCTTGAAATAAAGCATGCATATGGCCAAATCAAGGGCCTAGACATGTGATGCAAACAAAAATCACTTGTGTTCTGCAGTTATAATAAAAGAAAAAAACCCCAAACTACAAAAACAACCAACCACTGAACCACTCAAAAGTCTGATTTTGCAATCTGCAACTGCTGCTAATATTCCTTCCATCTTTCTCATACTTGGTGTACTTCCAGATTCAGGAAAGATTCGTATCTACTTAGTTCAAGATTAACAAAAATATTTCAGGAGTAGATAAATCTAATGATAAAAACCTTCATGACAGAGTTAAGAAAAAGAATTCTGTGTGCACTAATGTGTAGCTGATAAACAGCTGTCTGTTCTCATAGACTCCAACTATCTGTATTTAATGGCACAAATCCTCAGCTTGACAATAGTAATGATTCTTTCCTAATACCCTTTCAGAGGGGAAGCTGATCAGAATTGGATCTTGTCCGGACAGGATCTCAAATGGCAGTGACAGACTAAATTCCACCACATCCTCTCTGGTGATGTATACAGCACGTTGTTGAGGCAGAGTCTAAAGGAGAAGAGAAAAACAAGAGCCCTTTACACAACCCTGTCACTGAAAGTGTAACAGTGTGTGTAGCATGCCAGTTTTTCAAGGCTTTCGAAGAATTGCCTGGCCAGCCCTGAGCTACCTTCTCCTTCCGTCATTGTTGATGAGAAGTCACTAGATGAGGCATACTTTGGCTTCATGTGGACACATAAAGAACCGGAGAACATTAGGAGAGAGGAGATAGCATAGAACAGCAAAACATACAGCACTTAAAACATTCAAAAACATTCCCTCTGGATATTTTTCTAAAGTTTTGAAAAAACTTACATAGATTTTATCTTGCTGATATCGCTGGAATAAGTTGTGCATAATGGAGCCTTCATGGAGATCTACAAGTGCTGCCATGTCTTCCACGCTCTCCGTGCTTGTTTGATGCATAGGCGTTACTTTTTGGTGTGTGATTGTGCTCTGTTTATAAGTGAATACCTGAAAGAGAGGAAACAAAGACAATATAATAATCAGAGCACACATTCAGAAACTTCCCTCTGAGAATGGAGCTTTCATAGCCATTCCTATTTCTTATCCAGTTTATCAGTGCACAGACTTGTAAAATATAATAGCCTGCCAGTGATACCTTCTTGTAAAGCTTCTCTGACAATAATTGAAGCCCCAGATACCTATATGGGTCATAGGAAACTAGTACATACTGACAATGCACTGAGATCTTTTCCTGTTAAAGGGCAAATGCAATCTTGCTTCACACTGGACTACTGTTAGACTTTATGGGGAGAAAAAAACCCCAAGCAATAATCATTCCCAAAAATCCCAAACTAACCAAACAGAAAAACACCCCTTACAGTAAACCCCATTAAAATTAGTGTGAGAGGAAATGTTTTACAGTGCAAAATAGAAAACAAAAATTATTGCTCTAACAGCCTGCAAGTGTTCATATGTTTGATCTGAAATCCACTTAAATATTTCTATTCAACTCTCTAGCCAGGAAGTGGTCATTACTCCTAGTGTAAGTAGCATGCTAAGTTCAGCATGTGTCAGGTATTTGGAAATGAATAAGCCAACAGATTTCTAATTAATTGACTTCTGAGATTAATTTCTGAAGGTAGTTCCACACAAACAGTAAAAGTTCTAAAAAAGCTCAGAAAACCCTTCTACAGATTTTCTGTAAAACTATCACAAATATCCCAGAATCCCAGAATCAACCAGGTTGGAAAAGACCTCTGAGATCATCAAGTTGAACCTGTGACCAAACACCACCTTGTCAACTAGACCATGGCACTGAGTGACAAGTCCAGTCTTTTCTTAAACACCTCCAAGGGTGGTGACTCCACCACCTCTCTGGGCAGCCCATTCCAATGTCTGATCCCCCTTTCAGTGAAAATATTCTTCCTCATGTCCAATCTAACCCCCTCCTCCCCAGTGCAGCTTAAGACTCTGTCCTCTTGTCCCATCACTAGTTCTCTAAGAGAAGACACCGACCCCCACCCGGCTACAACCTCCTCTCAGGCAGTTGTAGAGAGCAATAATGTCTCCCCTGAGTCTCCTCTTCTCCAGGTTAAACAGCCCCAGCTCCCTCAGCCTCTCCTCATAGGGCCTGTGCTCCAGTCCCTTCACCAGCCTTGTTGCCCTTCTTTGGACACTCTCCAGCACCTCAATATCCTTCCGGAACTGAGGGGCCCAGAACTGGACACAGCACTCCAGGTGTGGCCTCACCAGTGCCAAGTACAGGGGCAGAATCACTTCCCTGTTCCTGCTGGCCACACTGTTCCTGATCCAGGCCACGATGCCATTGGCCTTCTTGGCCACCTGGGCACACTGCTGGCTCATGTTCAGCTTCCTGTCAATCCAACCTCCCAGGCCCCTCTCCTCCTGGCTGCTCCCAGCCACTTCATCCCCAGCCTGTAGTGCTGCAGGGGATTGTTGTAGCCAAAGTGCAGGACCCGGCACTTGGCCTTGTTAAACATCATACTACTGGATTCAGCCCATTAATCCAGCCTGTCCAGGTCCCTCTGCAGAGCCCTCCTGCCTTCCAGCAGATTGACACTCCTCCCCAACTTGGTGTCATCTGCAAATTTGCTAATGGTACTCTCAATCCCCTTGTCCAGATCATCAATATAGATATTAAACAGGACTGGGCCCAACACTGATCCCTGATCCCACCACTAGTGACCGGCCGCCAACTGGATGCAGCCCCGTTCACCATCACTCTCTGGGCCCGGCCCTCCAGCCAGTTCCTAACCCAGCACAGAGTGCCCCTGTCCAAACTATGGGCTGCAGCTTTTCAAGGAGTATGCTGTGGGAGACAGTGTCAAAGGCTTTGTTGAAGTTCAGGTAGACCATATCCACAGCCTTCCCCTCATCCAGCAGGCAGAATGCTAAGAAGATGTACACATCCTTAATCGAGTTAAACTTTTATGAATACCAATAACATCACTAAAAACTATAAAACAATAGATTTCGAATTCAGCATCCTATTTCCTTTTAATTTACATGTTGGCATCTCACCCTTATAGACATATGCCTGCAACTCAAAGCCAATGCTCCTCAGGCATTACTTGTCCCTGCTAATGGGACCATTTCGGTGTAAGGAAGTCAAAGCATGGAATTAATGCAAATACTTTGATAATGTGGAACATCAGAAAAAAACAAAACCCTTCCAAAATCCTTTAAACTAATATTTATCAAGCAAATGGAAGCAGAACTATAACCATCAGCCAAAGCAGCAGTGAGCACCGTGGGGCTACTGCTACAGCCTGGGGGGCACATTGTGCAGCACCGCCTAAGGGGGCCACCTCTGCGCAGAAGGAGAAAACCCCTGTGAGGTTTTTCAGTGTAAAACCTTACATATGCTCCTGGCAGTGAAAGACTGAACAAGTGACATCGTAGGAGGCCATCCAGGAAAACAGTGGTATTGTCTGTCCTGCTGAGACCAGCAAGAAAAAGAGGCTGAAGAAGCAAGAGGCTGAAGGCAGATCGGAATAAACATCAAAGCTCTGTACTTGGATATCCTACCAGCTGACACAGGAGTACTTTCTGAACATATTTGTTCATTAAAATAGTATCCTAGGCATAACAAATGCTGGCAAAGGCCATCGCACCGTTACAGATGTCACTTACACAAGCACGAAGCATACCAAAGGAAGGCTAGGGGAGAAAGGAGATCCAGGAAACAAATTTCTAACAGGCACTGGGAAGCATCACAGACATCGACAGGATATGTGAGCAAACCATCCAAGACCCTATAGATTCAGAGCATCCAAAGCACAATCCCCAACTGAGAGAAAAAGACAGACACAGGGAGATCAGAGCCTTATTTTGCGGTGAACAAACATCAAGATGACAGGACAAGGATTTGTACAGGGTAGAGAGAATGTATGGAGAAAGCAGCCACTTGTGCGTGATCCAGAAGCATAAGGTCCAGATATCTAACGGACAGAATGAATGTGGAAAGCATCAATTCACAGTAAAACTTTCGGGACTGAAAAGTGTGTTTGCAGTCCCAAGACTAACCACACAGAGTGCGAATGGAATTAGAGATATTTACATCTCAAAAGTAATAAACTGCAGTTCCTAGTCAGAAGAACCATAATAAAAACCCCAAAAGTCATACTGTAGAACACAAATACCTCAAGTTGAAAGATTTGGAAATAAAAGGGATTTAAGGAGAGCAAATCCTAAAAAGTAAGCAACTTAACAAAGGCTATGTATCATCCTGGATACAGAAAAATAGACTCAATAAGACAACCAGGAAACCAAAATGGGACGGCACCTATCCTGTAAACATGGAAAGGAAGCAAAACATCACTTCTAGGAGGATAATCTCCATATTTGTGAAGCCTGTTCTTTGATATGTGATATACAGGTTAGTAGAGTAGGCAGAGCACCCCATACATCACTGAGCATGCTAATTAATGTAAAGAATTCACAGAAACACACCAAGAAAAACAACGTGACAACTGACTTGTGCATGGCAGCATATTGAAGATGGTCTCTGCAGATTCATCCTTCCCACTTAAACCCACTATGTTCTCTTCTTCAGGCTCATTGTTCTCATACTTTCATCTCTCCCATTGCCTTCTTATTTGGGTGAGGAAACACTTCTATGAGCTGACTCAGAGACAGGATGGTGCATCGACCACCTAGAAAACACAGCAACCAGTAATAATGGCTGCCACACAAATTAGAAAGGAGGAGGACCTCTTCCCCAACACGGGGTAGCTACTTTTCCTTTCTTTTTAATTTTTACCAGAAACATGGTAAAAACTCAGTCAAAATCATCTAACGAGATCAAAGTCATGAGACAGGACTAAAGGATCACATGCACAGTCCTCAGCTCCTTAAAACAGGCTTTTTGTAGCCCTGCTGCTCAAGCCCTGAAAGTCCTGCTTTGTTTTATTTCATCTTGAATCACACCCTTATTAAGGATAAGGACATGGAAAAGCTATGTTGAACTTTATCGTTACTAATTAGAAGATCATGTTATGAAATGTTACAGCACTTGAAATCCTCAGGAAATAGGAACCAGGAGCCATTCTGCAGGGTCAGCACAAAGAAGAGGAAGATGACCAAGTTAGCTCCTGAACTTCAAGAGGACTCTGTTGGCAGAGTGCAGGAGCATCCATCCTCAAGGACCTTGCCGACATTTCTGGAAGGTCAAGTGAAATATGCAGGAAACTAGAGTAAGATTTAAGACAAGCCTAAATGAGAATTCAGCAAAAACTCCTTTCCTTTCTAGATATAAATGGTTCAAGATAACAAACAAACTGAATACATGGAAAACTCTAAATTGAACCTTAAAGTGACAGCATGCAAAATAAGAACTTTAAATATTATCATGGAAGTGAAAATAAGAGGTTGAGATAGGATAGACCGATGCAAAGAACAAAAACAAAAGAACAAGCTCAAGAAATATAAGACAAAACAGCAAACTCAACTAAACAACAGTCAAGTGCATTTCACTGAGAAAGAAGAACACTTCAAAAACGTTCTACTGTCGCTTCCACAGCTTACTGGTGCTGTGAGGAACACACCAAAAAGGGACTCAAATGAGGAAGCGACCTAAAAAGCTGGGGGACCAATGCTATCCTGCACAATTAATCTGGCACGTGGGGGGAAAAAAAAAAGAAAAGGAAAAAAAATTGTCTTTCAAGCCTTTCATTTGAGGGTAATAACACAGAACAATATAAAATTAATTTTCTGCACAGAAAAAAATACCCCTAAACTCAAGATCTAATGGAAATTGTATTTTAACAAAAGATTTAATTTGTAATGCAATTTATGAGCACAAGCAAAGTACATCAGAATAGGCCCTCAATGACATGACTACACATGCTTTCTCTTTTATTGTATCATTTTGTGACATGATGCCAAGTGAAAAAAAATCCTGCTTGAATCAGGTAATTAAATGGCATAAAGAGGTTTCACAACAGCCGAGTCAAGTGAGTTTAAGAGAATGCTGAATTAAGTGCTTATGTACATCAAAAAACCCACACAATCCCCACTTCTTTCAAAAGCTAAAAGTCATACTTGGGATTTCCAGCCTGCATAGAGGCCACACACAACTAAATCTCTCAGGGTCTTTTTCACACGGGGATGGGGGTTTGTCCTCATGCTGATGTTCCATATTAGATGGGAGGAAGGCAAAAGGTACTCCAAAAATTTCCTGATCAACAATTTGGTATTTGAATTTCACAATCTTCATTGTTTTAGTGAGAATTCTGTGAGATTTTTATTCAAAGATAGAAGTAAGCTTGTCTGCACTTTGGAAGCCCTGAAGCAAGCTAGATCATTACTGAAACTCTGCAAGATTGCCTACTGAAAAGCTTGCATGTTGCAAGCATTTTAAAACAGCCCCTTCTACACAGTGACCTGAACCCTCAACCCTCCCAAATACAACTCCCAGTCATGTGAGGGCTCAGATTTCTTTCTTTATTCAAAGACTAAGAATTGGATCAGAGGAAAGGGTGGCCATGGGCACTGGCTCCCCACTCTCTAGATTGGGACAAGATGCCTGCCTGCAGCCTTGAGATGGACCACCACTCACAGCCATCACCCACCATGCAGGCAGCAGCCACATCAGCTGGTCACCTGCCATCAGCTTCCCTGTCAGTAACACATGCTGGATGTGGTACTGTCTGACTGATTGCAAGTACTGAGCGCTGAGGTTCTTGAGAATGGTTACGCAGCTTAGCATGTCCCTGCCACCAGTGTTGTTGCAATAATCAAGAGGGTTTCTTCTTAGGGGTAACAGAAATGGATCAACTAGTCTCCCTCTGCTGCCCTCTTGAAAAATTTTTATCTACTCTAGATGTATTTTACAAACTGCAGGGTCTTACAGAAGATAAACACAGAAAACAGAGATATCAAAGTCTTGTCACTCACTGGATTTAAATTAAGTTGCTCAATTCCATATAACCAGAGGGATAATGTAAAATATAGCAAACATAAAATTCAGTAAGATGGGGAAAGTGAAGACAAATAAGTAGTATAGAAGTCATCTGAGAAGCAGGTTTACAAACCAAAAATATACAACCAACCAACCACAAGTTTTCCAATGTCTGTGATATTAGTAAACCGACTGCTACAGCATCTGGGCGGCCCACAAGCACCAGAAAGCAAATCTAATTGACCCAAAAAGTGAAGCCCACACCTTTCTGTCACTGCTGCAGAGACTGCTCTACGTGAGCTTTCCAAAGAGTCAATTACAGTGGTGATGTCCATGAAAATCCACACGACTCAAGAGCAGCTCCACAGGACTTGGTTCATATGTTCACAACATCAGTGCCCTTGGTTTTCTAAGGTACCACAGCAGAGATGAGCACAGGCCAGCAAAACACACAGAACTGTACAGAGAAACATCCACTTAAAAATATCAATTCTTTTTTCATTCTCTGCTGTTGGTCTGAACTGAGGATCATCATTGTGTTTCCCTCGTGTTTAGAAGCTAAAAGAATGCAATAAATCTTACAAAATGTCTTTATACATGAGTCCAAGCAGAAAAAAGAGGCCTTGGGCTCACATTACAAGCTGTGGAATGCGGCGTTCCAGGGAAGAAAATAAATCATGACAAGTCCAAGGACCCAGAGATTAAACAAAAAATTAAAATGTAGTAGTTTACTCTTTTTTCCTGGAGAGATCTACTGTCTAAGTAGATACTTAAAATACAGGGCAAGGAGTCTCTCTTATAAATCAAGAGTAATTTAGGACCAAACGTAAAGCAGATGAACTCCTGACATTTCAAAATTCTATGGTTAATCATGACAAGACTGCGACCCAAGAAATGTTTTTGTCCAGTAATTCACTATTTCTCTGTAACACCTGACCTTAGACATCCACCTTGTCCCAAAATAATCTTTCAGGAAACAAGATGTATCAGGTCCCAAGGCTTGCTTTGATGTAACAAAATTTAATCTCATTCAAAGCAAATGTCACAATGAAGTTTCTTACCTATCAAACTATGAAGGGAAATGAAATAATCTTATGCAAGCCATCTACTGATGTCAAGAAAAGAATATTACCAAACAGATATCGTTACTATTGTGACTAGCTGGCCTTTTCTTCAAGCAACAATCCCAAACACACATCAACTCAGAATCAGTGACCCATTTTTTAAAATTCCTCCCCATTTACGCTAGGAATCACCCCAGTCCCCAGCCTCCCTTTCCATTTAGATATTAATCTTGATCTCTAATGCAAAGTGTCTGAATGACCACTTAGCACATTACTGTACTCAACTTCCCAATTAGTTGAGTAAAACATAACCTGTAAATTGTGTGTAATCCTGTAACTTTATTCTTAACTTCCGCTCACTTTACTTCCTGCCATTTTCAGTCTTTGTTCTTTGTCCTATCAAATCCCTTCCAAACGCTTCTTCCCAGTCCCCTTTTCATATCTCTGCTCAGACTCATCAAGGCCTGGGGCATTCAGGTCCAGTAGTTGCTCCCAGGTTCAAGTGCTGGGAGTCTGTCCCAGGGTCTTCCCCCACCTCTTCCCCAGCCTTCAGCGGATGGCTTGTAGCACCTCCCCTAAAAGCTTTCCTACTACAACTTCTAGGTTCTCACACCCACGCAGAATATCCCTTTTCGCTCCCCAGATCCACAGTGTGGGGAAGCTCTGCTGCGGGCATGGCAGTCCTGATCATCGCTGCAGCAGAGCTCAGCAAACCCACTAAATCACACCTCTTTGTTGTTTCCCTACCCACTGACCACTGTCAGTAAGATTGTCTGATCAACACTTCCCACCCAATGCCTATTCCACGATATGCATTTCAAGGCAGTTTACGCCATACACTGAACTGTTTCCATTCATAGACAAGCTCTATCATCAAGTACGAACAAGCTTCAAATTAGAGGTTCAGCACTTAAGACCCTTCAATTGGGCTTGCCTACAAAGGGAAGTAAGAAATTTAATTCAAATTAAACACATCCATTTTACCTAGATTATACTATTGTAAGCTAAGCCTCTAGGCAGTCCATACTAATTCTTACAAGGAAAAAAAAAGTTCATCTTTACTTTGTTTCCAAGTGACCTTGTATAATTTACAGTACCTGTGGACACCACAAAGCTCAATGTTTAAGAGGTCCACCTATAAATACTGTGACTGTAGCTCTACAGAAAATGTGCAACATTCCTGGCATGTCACCAGCACCTTCTTGACCATGGAAAAGTGCTCCTTTCACCTTGTGATTAAAGAAGGATTGCAACTGCCCAAGCTTTTCCACAGTGCTGGACAAGGTGAAGCAGTCCAAGGGCAGGACACAGGAGACATACCAGAGGATGGGCTTTCAGCTCCATGCCAGGCAGCTGATCAGCAGCAGGGTCTCAACTGGAAGCGAGCTTTGGCTGCACAGGAAGCCAGGGAAGAGGCTTCTGACCCCAGAGAAGACTTCACCACATAGCAGAGAAACAGAACGCCTTGGCGCATGTTCCCCATGGGTTCAATCCTCCATCTCTCTTGGGACACCCCACTAAAGGCACTTCCAAGTCTGTGTTACTCTAAGCAGCACCCAGTAAATGGATGAAATGGCAATATTCCTTTTGCTATCAATGTATCACCTTAACTAGCTCAAAGGACAACGGAATAAAAACTCATGGTTTCCTCTTCTCAGGAGGAAGAACAAAACAATAAAAAATTCTCACCCTTTATTCATCCTTTTCCACACAATGGAAAACTGGATGGACAATGGCAGCCACTGAAAGCGTTAGCTTTCCTGTCAACATCATTTACAGGGCAAGTAACAAGTGAAAGTTTCAAATTCATATCTATTCAGTGATTCATGTAAGATAAACAATGTCTACTTGCAACTGAATGAACAAGACTGAATTTGAAAAAAATGCCCTGCTTCCAAGAAGTAGAACAACTATGTTCAACAAGAAGCCTACAAATTAGACCAGTTTTCTTGAGACACAAAGCAATTCATCTCAATAGGGTTTTTTTCAAAAAACAAAGACAAAAAGGAAGAACAAACCCTGGCAGGTAGTTGACTGGACTTTCTCCGAGATTTGAACAGGAGCAGCCTGTGTGCAACTTCACAGCAATGCTTCCATGGGAGCCAGAGCTGAGGGGCCATCCCCGCAGAGCAAACCTTGTTGCAAATGAAGGCTTGCCAGAGAAGGTGACACACCAATGGAGCTCCCCAGGATGCCAAACAAAACCTGAGCAATGCCATCATGAGCCTTTGGGACTCATCCCTCTACCTTCTTCTGACCCTGCCTGGGCTGTTGGCACAGCCCCCATAGTCCATGGGTACCAACGGTGCCCAAACCCTGCAGGGATTGTCCCATCTGCATAAAGCCATGAACAGGGGGGACCAGGAGCTACCTGGGGAGCTGCTGACAGGTACAGCTACTTGGTAGGAAGCTCCTGTCACGAAAGTTTGTGGTGCTTATCACCACTGTATTATTACCAAAACCAAGGAGGCTCCGTCACAACACCAGCTGTAATGGCTGAAAGGTCTGTACATCACCCTGGAGAAAGCTGGTCTCCGGCAAAGGGAGGCCACAGCCACTGAGCTGGGGCACTCCCTCTGCAAGGCTGCAGTTGCAGAGGGCTGCAAGGGAATAAAAAGAAAACAGACCCAGAAGAAAGGCTTTTACATGGAAATGGAAGGCCTTGATGACAAGTTTCAATGCACGGAGACAATATAGGGCTTAGGTTTCCCTTACTCCTCCTGCCTGGCCTGGTCCAACCGTTCAGCCCTGGTCAGATGCAGCTGGACATCCCAGCTTCATGGATCACTTGCCTGGTGCTGGCTGGGTATCATCAGCTGACAGACCTGCAGGAGCACCCCAGCAGGCTCCAGTGCCAGGGCCATCCTCACGCCAGCCGTGAGGTCGCTGACGTGGCTGGGAGCCAGGCTGGAGAAGAGCATAGCACAGACAGCACATGGCTACTGGTGGTATGATCCAGCTCACTCATAGAGCAATACAGCAGACAGGGAGGTCTGCACAGTTTTACAACTCGTAAGTATCTCTGTCCTGAAAGACATCACCCACAGAGGCTTGAGCAGTAACCTCCACAGACACAGTTCCCTCACACCTTCTCCTCCTGCACATCTTACACCACTGGCAGCAGAGCAAAGCACGCTTCTCTTCCAGGACTTTCCACCAACTGCATCTCTGTGTTCCTCTTGCACTCATTTCTCCTCCCTCCCCTCCCCTGCCATTATGCTCTCAGTTTCCTTCCTCCTCCTGCCCACCACCTCCCCTTTGGCGAGGCAAGAACTTGCTTTCCACTCCACACATGCATTTAATTTTGAATTTAAAGTGTCCAGTCCCCAGAACGCTGGCAGAGGTGCACCTCAGTCCAGCTGTCAGTCAGCTGGTTCCCTGTCTGTTCTGCCCACAGCCAAGGGAGGACCTAATGTCACAGGTAACACACAAGGGCTGTCAGACAAGAAATTAGAGTTCTTATTTGAAATAGGAGTGTAAATGTTACATAAAATGCCCTAAACACATCAGGGCAATAAAATAATACAGAGCAAGAAAAGGATACTGGCAGGCATTAGTCATGAATCCAGTGCTGAGGGCAAAAAACACCCTCTGCATTGACTGTTTTTAAAGATGTTTTGTGAATTAAAGACATGACAACTTGCATATGCATAGAGGAAGTTCACAAATATGCAATGTCAGCTTTCAGATCTCCTGACAACATTTAACTATAAAACTCTCCATTTGTGTTCTCCCCTTCCCAGCCCTCCCTCCCCCCTCTTTCCTTTAATTTCTCCAAATCTTGGCTTGGTTTCTGCTACTGTAAGTGCTGTATGCCTCACAGCAACAATATTCAATTGTACGCAACTTTTTAATCAAACAAGCTTTTGTTCACAATTGCAATGTGTCTGCTTCAGTAGAACCTTCCTGCCTTAATTTAAAAAACACCTTTTAGATCTTTCCATATTGACACATTTTCAGAGAAGCAGAATAGGCAAGAGATTAACATGAGAGTGAACTGGTGGAGCTTGAAATTGTCTTTGAGGGGATCATTTTCAAGATGTTTTGAAGTCATTCTGCTGACATTTAGATAAGGGTCTCCTCTCATCATTGCTAGTTTAAAAAGAACAATTTGTTTTAGTGGGGTTTTTGCCTTTATGTTACAAGAATAAAAAAATCTGATTATGAGACATGGTACAATGCTCTGTGAGTTTGCAGAGATCACAAAATCATAGAATATCTCAAGTTGAGAGGGACCCTTAAGGATCATGGAGTCCAGCTCCCTGTTCCTTGGAGAACTACCTGAAACTAAACCATGTGACTAACAGCATCATCCAGACACTCCTTCAACTCTGGCAGGCTTTGGTGCCATGACATTTCCCTAGGAAGTCTGTTCAAGTGCTCAACCACGCTCTGGGTGAAGAACCTAATATCTAATCTAAAACCCCCAGACACAGCTTCATGTAATTTCCAGTTGTGAAAGCTTAAGTTCAAATTGAAGCATGAGCTCCTTGTTTTAAAAAAAACAGCAAAAACCAGAGTCCCTTTACAGTTCTTTTTAAAGCTCACTTTTAATTTTTTTTCCTACAATATCACAAAATGGTATTTCTACAGTATCACTAATTGCCTTGTAAGGACAAAACAACCCCTCCCCTTTACTGGCAACCTGCATGTCACACTCCTGCCCACACCCCTGGCACTACTTACTGTTGCTCGAGCCCAGAAGATAGGAACTGGGTACAACCCTAGCTTGAACATCAGCCCTCACTCACTCTTTTCTTGTCTTTAAAGGATCAGAGGAGCTTTTCATTAAGCCAGTGTTTACTACCTGCTGTTCCTGCAGGTGGCCTGTGGTGTGAGGTTTTGACACAGCTATACTGCTAGGAAGAGAGCCAAGGGTATATTTTATCTACAGCTCAAAGCAGTACTTTAATGAGGTAACTGTCTATTCAACTTCCCTTCCACAAAATTATGTAGAAAAGGGAGGAACTGAATACAGTAAGCTCCTAAGGACATCTATACATGAAAAGAAATATGGACATGACGACACATGACACACAATGGAGAATACTCAAAGCACAACTACGGGCAGGTGAACGTGAAACATTGGGCATTTTCCCCAAACCTAAGCACACAGCACAGTTTCTATAGGAGCCTTGTTAACAAGGCTATGCCATTTCAGAGTTAATTTTTATCATGTGTACTGATCTCAAAACAATTTATCAGACTTTCAGGAAAGGGCTATCTGAGGAGAAACAGTATGGCCACTCCCTCTGTCACTACAGCCATTAATTCAGTTAAACAGCAACTGGGATTTTTTCCAGCTCTGACTGAAGATAACTGGAAGCTGCCCTCAGACAACAGTGGGAAGAGATGACCACTCCTATGTGCCTGGTTCTGACATGCAGAGGTAATTATACTGTAGGCTGGGACGTACCAGCAGACGTCCAAAGCTGCGTTTTAACCTGCCCAAGTTAGCCCAAGTCCCACAACAGCACAGTTTCCCCTGCCCAAGAATGAACCCTAAATATCAACAATTTTTTTTTTTTTTTGCTAATATGGAAGCACTGTTAAATCAAAAACAAAGAAGTGCAGGTGGTTTATCCACACTCAGAATTACCCTGCGCCACTTTTAATGACTGGCAGCGGCAGCAGCAGCAGCAGCAGCAGAGTCTTGGGACAGAAGAGGCTTCAGCCATATTTCATAGTCTAGGCTGGAGCTAAATCTCAGTGGGCTCCATACAGCATGAGTACAGTTTCCTCCCACCAATATTCGCTAACCAGGATCCCAGTACTTGCAGTTCAGAGACCCGGGATAGTCCATGTGTAGAATTAGCCTGGGTCTAGGAAGGACCATTCACTCAGCTTTCCTGCTGATCTCCCTGGGCCCTGTAGTAAAGCTCACCACAGCGCCTGTCGGTGCTAAAAGAGGCCACAACAGACAGCTGCAGGCACCATACTGGAAGGATTTACTGGCTTTGCCAGAGACAAAGAGAAGATATTCAGCTTCAGCTCTGCACCCCAGTGATCCACTCTTCCCAGAGACTGAGACACTGAACCTCAACACCCTGGTCCACAGTGCTGTTTGTGTGGCTAAGTAGGGCTATGCAGCTCATTCCAGCACGTCCTACATGAACTAGGGGTATCTCATACTCCTCTTTCTCCCAGAAGATGGGGAGATGGCTGTATGGGGAGATTGTCAGCTTCAACCTAGAAATAAAAAATAGACATATATAAAAATAGACATACCAGCTTCCATATGCTGGAGTGTATATACACCTGCCAGTGTATAATTACTGCAGGGATGGCTGCCCAAGCCTGAAAATCCTCTGAAATAATAATTCTGCAATAATCCCTCCTGAGACGCACTGCTCTCACATGCCCTGCTAGCAGGACCATGAGAAAGGACTCTGTGTCTGCAGAGGGAAGGAACAAGGGACCTTGCCTTTCTACCAGCAGACAACCACAGGTCACTGCAGAGGGCAGGGGGTCCCTCTGCTCTTACTGCTGCTCAGGCAACTTGACAAAAATAGTAACTGACAGGGAAAGATAGGAGAAAGGAGGAAGAAGCTGGAATAATTCTGAATTTCTGTACAGTAGACAAAAAGTTAGGGTTTTTTAATAATATATTCTAATATGTTAACTATTCAAGCAGCTTTTAGCATCAGAAATCATCATAAATGTTATTATTTTCAAAAAGTGTAAAGCCATCTTATTTTACAGTTTTACAGAGTATATTCTGCCCTCAGAGTCTTACTTTTCTCCAGGACCAGTGTGGTTAGACAACATCAGCAGTCTCCAGCAGATGACCAGCAGATCCTGGAAAAGCACTGTGGGGCCAGTATCACTACACACATCAATCTGTTGCAGCAAGGCCTTGTTTCGCTCTCCTCAACCACGAATTCCTCCTAAAAAATTACTGAGGCCCTTTCCTAGCTGTGGCAGAAAGGTCAAAACTTCAAGACACTCAGAGCTCTCAGGTTTGTATGATATTCTCTCAGCAAGGTGCCCACCAACACGCCTTATTAGGCTGAACTGCCCTGGAAAGCCACAACACTTGTCAGCAAGGAATTCTTAAACTGGCATAATCGGGACTGGGTCTCCACCCCCCTACTTTCCCAGCACTGTTAGCGGCAGCAAGAGGAGAGTCTGCTGCAAGAAAGAACAAAACAGGTTTGGACAAGCATGAAACAAAGCTGCACGTATCTTAAGGTAGCAGCCAAGGCGGTTAAACATTTTTCCTTACAAAACGTGAAACCCAGGTCCACTCCCTGAGAGCTCAACTGAGATCCCTCGGACCCGCATGCAGCTGAAGTCAGAGGGTTCCAGCAGTCACATGCCATCCTCCCCTGAGTTGGAGGAGCCGAAGTGCCCCTGACAGGTCATTTATGATATCTTCGTTTAGTTTTTAGGGGGAACACCACCCAGCTGAAGTTTTCCAGATCTCCTCTGCCCAAGAACTGCTCTAGTTTAAGATCAACAAAACCAGCTGAATATTCTACAGTTGCTCAATCATCATGAAACCATGGTGAAGAGAAAGAGAAGAAGTGGAGTAAACAGAAAAAAAAAAAAGGCAACAGACTTTTTTCATTAAATCAATTAAATAAATAAATAAATAAACCCTACTGTATCTCATTTGGAAAAGGTGCAGAAATAAGGAAAAGGGCATGAATGCATACTTATCCTCACGTTCAAAATCTTTAAGTTTAGACTGGGAAAAAGAGAAATTTCTTATTTACAAGTGGCACCCCACAGTTATCTTCTAACTTGCCCTGAACAGCAGCATTACTCAGACTGATTACATAACGAGGTACTAATTACTCAGGCTCTCTCAAATGCATACTTGTAGATTTGATTATTACTCAAATAAAGTATACATTGTTAGGAATGCCAGAGTGAGCTCCTTCTTTGACTGAACGCTTTTTAGGGAAAAAGAGCTACCTCTCTGCTATAAAGTTTTACAGTGTCTGGCACAAAGACCTCTTGGAGATTCCTAGGTACAAATATGAAAACACTACTAAGTTTTAATATGTCTGGTTTGGGGAAAAACAGTATTATATTCTTTTGCTCGGTACTATTACAAGAAGCATGAACAAATATATCAGGCCCAAGAGCCTAAGCATTCACAGAACAGCTTTTCTTCTGTCTGTCTTGGATTCGATGTAATTTCCCCTTTCTTACAGCCTTAGAGATAATATTGCATGTATTACTGTTCATTTTCTGTTAATGTGCAGGTAAGAATCTCTTTTCATTATACTTGTGAAAAGCCTGTGGATGTTAAATACAAAATCTTCAAGCGTTAAAAAAAAGGAATGGTAGAAGGATTGACTATAGCCTGTCTGGACCACGCTCCTGTGCTAGGTTTCTTTGAACTAGAAGACAAGTGGCACTGCTAGAACTTTCTGAGGAGACAGGAGCACTCACTGGTCATTGCAGGGCATGAATCCACAAATACAGGCAGATGGAGTGGTTAAGAGATGCAATACCTTTCGAAGCCATGTCTTACTGCATGGCATGGATATTGCTTTATCTGTGAGAACGTGCCTTAAATACTGATAAGGAAAAGGAGTTGCTCCTGGCTGTAAAAGTTTGACAGACTGTTCTGTATGTTACTCCCATAAAATCATCATATAAAGTGGCTGGTTTGCATTTGAACTATAAAACTCAAGAAGCAAAAGGGCAAACAACACACATGAAGGTGGTTCTGGTTATTAAAACGTATGTGTGCAATTTAATTTTCCACAGCTTACCTGTGCTTATATTACAAAACCACTTTGTATTACATAGCAGATAGCATGTATGTGTATGCTGGAGAAGCCCAATTATAACTAGTTCCCATGATACCATTAAAGAGCAATTCACAGCATTTTTTTTCTGCCCCAAATAAGGACAGTACTTCTTCAGTAGTTGTGTCAGAATTATAGAGACAGACAACAAAGATGTCTTATATTCAGATAATTACTTGATAGCACTACACATAACCGTAATGTTTATAGTCTTGGAATGAAAAACCCAACCTTCTACTGCAAAGAAAAATACACGAGTATTTTTTCTGTCTTTGTAAGGATACTGTTGTTTATTTTTGAATTTACTTTGACAAACCTCAAGCACATGAAGCTGTAAAAGCTCCAGTCTATATTCCTTAAAATGAGGGTTAGCTAGAAGTTCAACATGAAATATGGTGTGATTATTCTGACATGTTACTAAAAACCAATTAGAACAAACTGATTAAAACTGGACCACCTTTTCTGATTCCTTGAATTAGAAAAAAAGTTGTAAGGGAGATACATGAACTGGGCAATCTCGTCTACTAGTGAATAGTGTTGCCCTCCACTCACCTTTCCAGGCTACTCCCAACTATTCAAAGAAGTTTATTTTACTGTGTTTTCTGATAAACACACTTATTAGAATTCAGCTTTAGAGATCAACAGATGAAACTGCAGGGCACTGGGGAGTGCATGGGTTGCCTAGCTTTATAAGTCCCAGTCTGTATCCCTTTAAATGCTAGAATTATTCACCATAAATTTCCAATAGTCTGCAAAGTTCACTGTGTTGTTCTTTATGGTTCTGATGGAACGCAAAGTGAGCAAGAGCTCTAATTGTTCTCATTTTGTCATTTTTTTCTCCCTCTCATTAGAAAGAAACTAGTTGTGCTGCAAGGAAAATGTAGAAGAAAAAAAAAAACCAGAGTTGGTCTGAGTGGTTTTATCCATGTAACTTACAAGCTGATGAGTATATTTGCCTGAATCCACAGCAGTACAGCATACAAGCTATAACAATGAAAAATTCTTCTACAGAACAAACAGCGTCAGATTAGAAGACAAAGGATGCATTAAACAACTACTTCATTTAGCTATCCATGGTCTGAGCTAATGTCACCTCACCCTGAGAGTATTTACCTAACATGATTCAAGCAAAGGCAGTGCTGGATTAACAGGTGGGCTCAATGACCTTAGTCTTTTCCAAATGAAATGATTCTATGATTCTACTATTTTTCTCTCCTCTTCCATCTCACCTGTGTATGCTTCAGAACTGAATCCAAGGCTTACACTCACTGGCAAAATTCAATCACTTAGTTCCACACATAAGCTCTCTCCTGCTCTAACAATTAGTGATTTTTGTTGCATAGCTTCACCCTGGCATATTAAATCAGAATTTTCTAGAGACAAGGGCATGTTTCAATCCTACAGCCAAAGATGATGAAGCTAGAGAGACCACTATGACCTTTCAATCTGAGCAGCTGTGTAACATAGAAAACAGACATACCTAAATTCAGTTTGTATTTACCAAAGTCTCAGCCTTCAAATATAGCAAATCTCTTTCCTTCATCCTAAAGTATCTTGCATTTACTACCATCCATTTGAATATTGCCTTTTGATATGCACAATAGTAACTTAAATTAGTAGTAGAAACTTCTCTGCAGACAAAGGCATTTCTTGTGCAAGATTTATGGCTTCCAACTCTTGTCCATCTGATTTTTAAAGCCTGAGTTTAGAGATGTTCTGTGTGGTATGCAGCTTAAATTGTCCTCATGCAAGGGCCATGAAGGGCACGGTAACCATCATGTACCATCGATTATACATTGTGCAGGGAAATCCACTCTCGGTGGTGTGGAAAGACCACAGAACAGACATTTTTGGACAGTTACATAGAGGTGGGACAGAAGTACCACCTTATACCCAAGTTCAAGTGTGGTCGTAGGACTGTAGTTCTGCTCAATACCACGGCAATCATGAAAACACATCCTCAGCAATGAAGAAAGATGTTTCATGAAGCGGCAAATGAGCAAAGTGCATCTGCTGACACAGCAGGGCAAGACTGGCTCCCACTGCACTATCACATGCATCACAGCTGGACTCTCAAAAGAACATCGTGTCTTCTCAAAAGTCAAGCGCTTTGGACTGAAGGACAGACTTGGGCCTTCAAATTAGTGTTTATGCTTACCACAGTTAGAACAAAGAGGTGGAGAAGGGGAAAAAAAAGTACATTCCATTAGTAGGACTTCTACACACAAACATCTCCAAAAAGCATTTTATTTGGAGTCATTTTATTGCCCCATACACTCCTGAAGGTATGGAACTGAGCCCATTCGACAGAGGGTCATGCATCCCATGAACAAGAAAGCCCTAGCAATCAGTAACTTCAGAGTTGCTGTCCCAGCTATCATCCCCACAGATTGTAAAAAAAAGTAAGGTGACATGACAGGTTGCCCAGAGAACTTGTGGGTACTCCATCCCTGACAGTGCTCAAGGCCACACTGGATGGAGCCCTGAGCAACCTGATCTAGTGGAAGGTGTCCCTGCCCAAGGCATGGAAATTGGAGCTACATGATTTTTAAGGTTCCTTCCAACCCAAGCCATTCTATCACCCTACAACAA
This sequence comes from Oxyruncus cristatus, assembly GCA_013399855.1. Lineage (NCBI taxonomy): Eukaryota > Metazoa > Chordata > Aves > Passeriformes > Cotingidae > Oxyruncus > Oxyruncus cristatus. The sequence continues at coordinate 797,943 of VXAY01006829.1, read as the reverse complement.
CTCAGTCATGCAGTATGAAGCTGACTCACCACCAGGTGACACATAACTAAGGCCTGACTCTAAGTCAACTGCAAAACATGAAAAATGCTCTGATCCTACAAAAAAAAAAAAAAGCCTGAGTATTTGTATTGCAATCTCTTTCACTGTCAAAACACACAATAGCAACAGCACTAAAAATAGGTTTCTTACACCCTAACACAAATGTATATAAAGTATTTAACGTGTAAAAGAAGAGATTATTTCCTAGAAGAGTCTATTCAGTTATACAACTTCCTTCCTTTCAGCAAAATGCACTGTTACCACCTATTCAAATAAAAGAACCATTATTTATCTGTCATTCCACATTACCGTGGCTTCAAGTACATATCTTTACACTAGTATCTTCATACATTTTTCTGTTAACATACACACTGACAAACAACACACAGGTGACTAGGTAAAGCATGCAAAGACCTTCAACAGCAAGTTACATCCACTGAGGTACCAGCGAGGAATCACCCGATGCCTCATTTAGTTCAAGACAGGTAGGTAAAAGAAAATCATGCTTGTTTCTAGTATAGTTTAAAAAATAATTTATATTAAGTTATTCTCATGAAATCTCCGTATTGTAGAGAATAAAAAACTACTGCTATATTGGAAGTTCTCATTTCTGGGCTTCACTCATCTGAAAAAGCTCAGTCAACCCAACAAATCTGCTGACACTACCATCCCAAGGTCTTGCATGCCTAGCAGACTCAAAGGAAAATACACAGTCTTGTGCTTCTCTGCAAAAATACTACTATACTATGGGGAAAAAACCCACCCCAGAGGAGCATACCATTTCCAACAACTGCACAGGAATAAATGTGAGTTTCCAAAGCACCAAATTAAAACATGTTCCCCATGATTTTCCATGGGGTATGTTTCCATCAGGTAAATTCCTTTGTAGGTGAAATTTTCAGAGAAGGAAATAGGCCAAAAAAGGAAAGGGAGGCTCAAACTCAGGTGCTGGAAGTCAAGCACAAAATCTTAATATCAAATATTCAACAACTGTAAGCTGCTGGGAAGAAACTCAGCATCCCTAAAAACAAGCTATGCAGGTTCCCATCACCATCTAAATTAGAGCACCTGATTCAATGATCATTATTTATAGTGTTTGATTTAACTGATCTGACCAAGACCAAAATAGGTCCCTTTATCAGATGTTGCACAAAAAGTGAGAATCCCCACCCCACCACGAGACTATGTCCATCAGACACTGCTTCATGTTCCCAGGCAAGGAAACACAGTACATGCAGCCCAGGTACTAACAGAGGAAGCCTGTTGCTGAGGGGAAGGTCTAACCTAGACTACCAGGATGCACTTCTAGAGAGGACAAGTCAAAGAAAGCACATGACTCATCAGTGGGATTAAATCAGATAACAAAGTTGAAACAGCACTAATTTTGATCCCCTTCATCTGCTCCTGCTCAGAGCAAGGTTAACTCAAGCACCCAGATATACAGGGCTGCTGACAGAGTAAGCAAGCACTGGTCCGCACACAAATTCACTTCTCATCACCAGAGGCTTCTCCCATTAAGACAGGTCTACACTAGATCCTGATGATGCATCCTGTGAATCACAGATATGAGTGATTTTCCCAGCAGAGGCCCTTGACCTCAGCATGATTACACTGATGGTGCTTTTTCAGTGAGTTTTCTTTTGCTCATGAGGCTACTGGGTTTACTTGTTCCAGGGTTAGTACCGTCCATGCATCCAGGGAAGTGCTAGCACATCTGCCAAAATGTTTTTTCCAGGCCTCTTGGGGCACAGTTCAATCCAATTATAACATGCATGAATGTAATAAAACTCAAAAATTACTCCCCTGGTGCTGTGGGCTCCAGCACTCCAAAGGTCTTTCAGTCTACTATAGTGCCAGCAACCTGAAGTCAAACCCTTTCCAACAGAGTCGTTTCAGCTATTTCCAGAATCACGTGACCCTTTTTCATGTGCATTTGAAATGCAAAGGACACTGACTGGCCCGGGGACCTTAGAGGTAAACAAGACTTTTCTGCCCAGTTGTGAAGAAACTGAGAGCAGCTTTACCCGCCAAAAAATCAGCACTTAACTGCAAGCAGTTAAGTCCTTCTCCTGATACAACTGCACCACTGCAGCGAAACCACTCAGCTACATCAGCTGAAGTTAGAGTGCTAGCAGTGCCCACATAGAGATTTTTATCTTGGCTTTGCACAAACCACTTCCCAGAAAGCGAAAGATGAAAGTGCTCTGAAGAAAAGGAGGGGTGAAAAAGACAATCTCATTTCCAAATAATGGTGCAAAATGTGAGTTAGCATGCAAAGCCTTGTCAACTCAGTGAACTCTGAAAGATGCTTTTAACCAGTGGAGAGACATCACCTTGGAGCGCTACAGGCATATGCTTCGAATAGGATACTGACCTGAGGGAACAGCAATTCCGCAATTCAAGCTATTGAGGCACACACAGCAATCTGCCACTTAGGAAGGGCACAGGACACACTCCCAAAACACAAGGGAGTTTTAAATGTTAGTAAGACACTACCACGTTGTCTAAAGATCTCAGAAGATAACACCTCTGAGGCAAGTTCAAGTAAACACTACCAACAACCACTGCTAGATCGCAGGGAGAAGAAGTGCATTCAAGATCAGCACCAGTAAATGTTTATTTCCAGTGGGAAGAGGCTGTCAGAAGTGGAGATTCTGGTTACTCCAGTGACCACACTCAACACACTGTGCTCACATCAGATATACAACTTTTACCGTGCTGGATGCTCAACCTCAACAACCTTTGGCTAGATCCAGCCCGCAGGGATGGCAACAGGAGTCTCTGGATAAACCCAACACACACAGGTGAAAACACAGCACAAGTACTGCTCAGAGAACTGCTGCACATATGGCTGCTAAACTTACTGGGAGCTGAAAAGTTCCTCTCAATTTGTAATGGGGTTTAGTCATTAGTATTTTTTATTAAGAAAAATGCTTATGTTCCCAGGACTATAGATCTGTTTCAGACTACTTACAAGAAAAAAAGCTGCAATACTTCTCAAACAAAATACAAAAGCAAAGAGAGCAGTTTGGGGGTGGTCTGGGTTTATTTTAATTTTTGACCCACAGACCTATTTTAAAACACAAAACAAGAAATGAACAACAGGCTTTTTAATACTAAAGTTTTACTCCCAGAAACTAAGTTTTCCATGAGCTCAGAAAACAAATCACAAACACTTACACTACCATGTATTTCAATGCACTTGTAATGGATTCAAGATCTCTTAAAAGAAAGTTCAAATTCCACTTGTACTCCAAAGCAAGAGCTGGCTTTTTTTCCCAAGCCTCTTCGTAAACCTGTTATTCAATAATAAGCTTTCAAAACTATAGTAAAATTCACTGATCCCTTTATACTCATTATCCTGGCCTCTTGCTGTGCTTGCTCCTTCTAACGGATGGAGCAAGTATTAGCTTGATTTCCTACCACACATCAAGTTTTCAGCTCAGGTTAGTAATATACATCTCTAACAACTGATAAGATCTCTGTTAGTTTACTATTAAAGGCATAAAGCTAGAGATTTTATTTTTGCCTTGCACATGACAGATAGTGAGAGCATACCTTACTTTCCTGACATGCTACAACTTTTGCATGTAGACGCAACTGATAAGAGGAATTCAAATCAAGCCAAAAACTCAGTTATCACAAAAGAACTGAGTTTAATATATCCATTTGCATCCATATGTGGAAGAAAAAAAAAATCACAAAGAAGTGCCCCAGTAACACTGCAGTTGATGCATAACAAAAGAAAGTTTTAAAACCTCAAGTTAGCAATAGCACATTTTGACGAGAAAATTAAATTAAACCACCTGCCTATTCAAAATACAGCCTGCTGAGAAAGTAAAGAAAAAAAATCCAAACCAAAACAGTTAAAAAATAATTTCATTGCTCCATCTTCCAGACTTATGAGGTCTTGCACATTCAGATCCGAATAGTCAAGCATGAATTCAGATGAAGCAGCATAAAGGAAAGAAGCTGGAATTGCTGCTGACAGATCATGGAAGTCCCACTACCCTGCGTGACTTTGAACTCAGCACAGGTAAAGGGACAATGTTGCAAGATGCTTTGCTGTTGGCAAACCTGTGCTAACACAGACACCAAGTGCTAATGGAAACATTAGCAGAACTGCAATTTTTTTTTGTTTAGCAGAAATACTCTCTGTCTACCAAAAATACAGATCACTTCTTAAGTTTCATAATTGGAAATTAGCAAATAGCATTCCCAAAGTCATTTCTGCCTTGGTCACCAAGCATCCTGTGGTGCCCTTGGCTGAAAGCAACAGTCAGAACCTGCAAACCTACATAAATGCTGGAAAAAGTTAAAATCACAAACACAAGGAACCTGGTACTATCTCTCTAACCCTGCAAGCCCATGGGAACAAGCGCCGGCCCCTCTGACAACATGTATGACCATACAGCATCTTGCATGTTCCTGTAAAAGAAAACGCCAGTGAGGCACTTGCTCCTTACAAGCACAGCTGCTGTCAGGGCCAGCTTCAGGAGTCCCAGCCATTCTCACTACTGCAGCTCACATTACTTGTCTGCAACTCGGGGAGATGCCACCCCAAACCTGCTGTGAGTTTTCCAATTGTTCTGACACTACGAGTTTGTCACTTTTGCTTTTATGCACTACTTGCTGTAACAAATGGATGAGGATCTGCACGTGTTACTGCTCTGCAGTAAAAATAAAGCAGCAGTAGCTGATGCACGCATTTACTTGTATTAAATATGTGGTTTTAAAAGCACTCAAATCTCTTGAAAGAGTGAAAAAGAATCACCACAATCATTTCCAGAAATCCCCTCTACAAGGACAAGTCTGAGCCTATCAGTACCCATCAAGCTCATTTTAAATAAACATAACATCTCCCACAAAATTTGTTTACTGAAATTACTGCAGGGCTGGAGATAAGTTTGGTTTATTTTCTGCAGTAATTTGCAAAGCCAGAGCTGCGTGCTGGAACTTTTAAACAAAGCGCTGGAGTCAGCAGGACCTGAGGTTCTACCCAACCACTGATTCACCACCTGATCTTGAAGAAGTCCATCACCTCATCATAAATCTGCCGGCCCAGCTGTGAAACTGGATGAAAGCAGGACTACCCTACAAAATACATGCTGCGACTAGTTTGGCCTTCTGTTAAATAAACATAACGCCCCCTCAAACCAAACCCTTCGAACTAAACAGTGAGTTTTTTTCTGTATACAAAGCACTTTGTACTGTACGAAACCGGAGTGCTTTACCAAGTGGGCGGGAAATGGATGTAAATATTTACACATGTACTGCAAAGAGCTGTTACTCACTCTATGGATGTGTATTTTGGTAGCTGTATAATTCAAGAACTACATCAGCACAGTGGGGGTGCTTCACGAGACAGAAATAACATGCTGGTCTCCGGAAAGCATGCATTATGCTAAGAAGGGCAAAGAAAAAACTGACATAAAGGGGACAGCTCCTGCCAGATTGGAAACTAAATTCGCTTCAAACAAAACAGAGATTCAACAAAGCTACAAGTGCTCAGAGCTTAATTACAGGAGTAGATGAAACTACTAGCATAGCATCCAGATTTTTGTTCCATTTTTCCATCATCTCACAAACTCTTCCAGAAGGCTAAACCATGACAATCCCAAATGCAAATTAAAACCAGATTTAAAATATATGCTATGTAAGGGAATGAGGCTGAGATTTAAAATATATGCTATGTAAGGGAATGAGGCTGACTGGATTCCCTTTCACATGGTGACTCCATTAACTCAAGGGTCCTAACAACTCAAATACCATTTAACAGTGTTGAAAAAAATCTGGAACCAAATTCCAAAAGCTTCCTTATAAGTTACTTTCATCTTCCATTATAAAAACTAATCTGTCCATTCAACAATTTCTAGAGAAAAGAGAACTGGCTACTGTTTCCCATGGTTATCACTTCAAAGATGAGTTTGTTTTACAAGCACTGGTGCTGTAATGCTTGTCCACTACAAATTAGAAAACTAGGTTTTCTAATCAATTGCCCATTTCTAATAAGACATTTCTTTCCATTTTCTTACATAAATAGAGGAAACATTGCTTGTAACTGCAACCTTGAACCACATCTGATAAGGTGCTTAGTATTTACATAATGTCCACACTAAAACTGATAAGTACATCACGTTGTGCACAGGTTAAAAGTTATGCAAAAAAATGCATGACTCGAGAGCAGTCTCAGCAACTCTGAATCTCTGTGGTGTCTGAATCTTCGTCTACTTCAAGCTGCCTAATCTGCTCTAAGGACATCAGGTACAGTAAACTGTTTGTTCAGCTTGTGGAGAGTCAGATTTAAGGATTTCACATTCAAACAGCACTGACTCAAGTAGTGATATTGGTTCAAGGACTTTTCAAAGTGCAACTGCAGAGCTTATCAATACCACAAAGCGAATACTACTCTACTTGACAGTGTTTTCTTTAACCAAGGCCTTGGGCTTTGCTTTAATCTAGCACCAGTGTGACACTATAACTGAAAAATCAAGCCTTCACTCAGAAAAATTCTGTAGGCCCCTGTTGTCCACCGTTTCTTCTACAGAAATGGACCTGCATGTGATGCAGAGTAAACACATTTTACATCCAGTGTTTTTAGGAGCCAGTACATGTATACATCTGTGTGAGCACCAACACACCCATTTCCCCACCTCATCGTACACACAACATATGTACACATTACAATACTTTCCAGAAGAGCTGTATTAACCTACTTAGAGCACTAAGATTCTGCGTTGCACTGCAATAGCTCTGCTCATTTCTGAAAGTATTTGAATAAATGCATTTGATACATACACTGTGGGCATGCTTGGGATTAACAGAGATCAGCAATCAATTTGGAGTAATTGAATATGCATAGCAGCGCCTGGTCCAATCTGTTAACACAATCATTAACTATCAATATGGGGCAAGCATTTTAAAAAATGCTCAGAGAAAAAATGCAGAAGAAAACCAAGGGTGCTGCTTACGAAAATGTGGACCCCCTAGAAGCCTTCTGCTTCTTGGCCTTTCCTTCACCTTCTGCACAGGCTTTGCTGGATGCAGCCCCCACCCCATCAAGGGTTTTGATCACGTACAAACTTGGAGCAGCGGTGACATTCTCCTTAGAAGTACATGCTCATGTGCTGGACTAACCAAGCCTTTGTCACGCTTCTGTTGCTTTCCTGATCATACTGCTCTCTCTCTTCCACCCCACTAAGGACATGTGAAAAACATTAACATATTTCAAATGCCTACCAGACCTTGAAGTATCCTTGTCAGAACTTTACATTTCCTGGTCAAATCTTGTGGCGACAGAAACCCTGTATAATTGCATTTAAGCCAATAATGATGCACAGATAATGCCAATGAGTTCTGGCCATCAGATTTCAATGTATATTAAATACCTGCCTGAAAGCAGCATTAATAATAGTATGGATTTTATTATTTACTTCTAATTAGAACTCCTTGCTGATGCAAGTGAAAAAAATGCACATTCAAAAGAGAAATAATCACCAGTAAAACACATATAATTACTTTCATTATAGGCTTGTGTCACTTCCAGCTATTAAGTGCTCCCTTTCCAAATCTGTTTCCCAACAGCTTACAATTCTGCTACACATAGGAAGCTTCAGATGAAGCATTCAGTGGTAGGTACACATCTTGCTAGTAATGCATATATTTTCAAAGGAGCTTATTTTACCACCATAGCCAAAACAGTATTCGTCTCATTCAGGCTAACAATAACTGCTGATATGATATGTGAACACTCTACCAGACCATTCTTCGGAGAAGGGAAGTTTAATTTATAAAGGGAATAATTGTTTCCAAGAGGCAAGATTTTATCTTTCCTGTAAAAGTCATCATCTGTACAAAGTTACAAATCACTGGAGAAAAATCCCACAGTGAGTGTTCAGTAGAGCCTCAGACATTTAGCAGCCAAACACCTTGGGAAAGCCCGCCTACCCTTGGCATGCTTTAGATGCTGCTGAGCAAGACCTCCTGGAGCTACCCTTGGCAGCTCCGACACGCCGCTATTTATGCTAACCCTGACCACAGTGTGCAAAAGCAGGACAAGAGGAACATCCTACTCTTGTGCTCCTTGTGAGCTGAAGGAGGCTTGATGAGGTTTTGTGCTCTGTCGAGGTTTGCTGGGTTTGCAGTGAGGTCCCTGATTCCAGGGCTGGCGCTGCCCTGTGTCCCCTGGCTGCCCTGTTCCTGGCTGGGGGGTGCAATGGGCCCTGGCTGCCAGGCCCTGCCATCACCCACCTGGAGGGCCCCTGTAGTCCCAGCCCCCAGGAGCTACAAGCCCTCCTTGTGCCCTGATGTGCCGGTGTGTGTGCACAGGTACTCGTATGTCAGAGAGAAAGCAGAAGCGAATGGAAGCCAGGCTGAAGGACAAATGAGCAGGGACATGTTACAGGAAGTGAAGCTGAAGCAGAAGCTTGGAGAGACCAAAAAAGTAAAAGCACAGGAGCCTAAGCATGGGAGACAGGACAAAGGGCAGGTAGGAGGCATTTAAAAAAAAAAAAAACAAACCACAACAGAAAAATCAACCAGAAAAGGAAGATTATTAGGTTGCTTTGAAGTAGCACCCTCTACTTCCACCCTCATGTATACACATCTCTGTAACCCTAGAACATCCAGAAGCTGCTCAAAGCTGATTGATGCTGCTTCCCCTGGTACAGGCCCTCTCCTCTCCAGTGTGTGCCACAACTACCCAACTGCAGAGGGGTAGCATGCTGCCTTTTCTACAGTGCAAATAAAGGCCCTGCAGCATTTCTGAACTCTTCAGGGTTTAACTTAGCAACACACAGGGGTTTCGTCCATGTACATTTTATGATTGCCCTTCGTTAAGTCAGCTTGGGTAGAAAAATCTCCTTAAATCGTCCCTCAGCTCCATGATGTGTATGCTAAACAGGACCTGGCTTGTTTTACAAAATAAAGAGCGCTGGATGAGGAGAAGGCACATGACCTACACTAACATTTTCTTCCCCTGGTTTAGCATAAATAAAAGCACCACTATGAAAGAGTACTTAAAGTTCTTTTTGCAGCTAACATTGAAAGACTTTATTATCACACTGCAGAAATGCTTTAGGGGAAATCTTGCTCTGATAGTGTTCTCATGAGAAAACTTGATACTTTCAAACAAGACCCTTTGAAATGTTCAAGAATACAAATGTCAGGAGGCTCCCAAAAGTGCAATGATACATCTTATCCCACCGGGAAGCTCCTGTGTTGCCTGCTAAAAGAACCTTAAGCTCTGCAAGAAGTACTGCATCTTTCAGAGAGGATTTTAGATATCAAGCCTAGAAAGTGATCTGGCATCAAAATGCAAGTCTGATTGCTCAGATTTAGTTTGTTTAAAGTTAACTTGTGCAGGGAAGGATATCTGTAGCTGCAGAAGATTCCTCTTTGATTCTGTGTTTCTTGTGTACACAGAGGTAACACAGACTTCAGGACAGGGGAAAGACAGAACCAGCACTGTGCAGCCTTCCCCAGAGGACCTGTCAGTGGACAGTCTCCATCCCTACATATTCACCACCACACCTTACCATAACTGCTAAGCAGCATGTAGGCTGGGACCACCAGCACACCTAACGCAGTACCCTACACAGCTGTCCAGTGGCTACATTTTAAACTATTCAAATTACTTCAAACAGTAATGACAAAAGGGATTTTTCACAGCTCATGCCCCCAAGTGCAGTCCTCAGTCTCCGATGAGAAGTAGGGTGGGAGTGGGACATGACTCTCCTGAACAGTGGCTCCCAGGTGGCTAACTCTAACGGAGAGAGAGGGTGCCCTCTGCTCAGCATTATCAATACTTTTTTAAATGGTGCTGGCACATGCACCAGCATTTTCTCAGAAGCCCTCATTGTGTAAAATCCTGTCCAGAATTACCCAGTCATTTGCCCTTTTAATTTAAAAAATAAATAATAACAAATATTTAAAAAAATAATCTATATAATTAGAAAAAACCAGCAAAAAAAACTTGAGTTTTGCTCAACTCTTGTCTTCTCCAAATAAAAATCTCAGTGTCCGTCCACCATTTACATGGCCCGTAAGGTACAAAGCTCACTAGAGTAAAACTGAGCAGTGCCTTGCTGCAGAGCAAAATATCTCAGCACGTAATTGTGCTTAACCTAAACCATATGTTCCTAAAAACACCAACAATGCTGAACAATGAGATCAGCCTCACATCCAAGGGAATTTAGGAACAAGGGAACAACTGAAGTGACAAGCTTGTTCATCACGAAGCTACAGATTCATTGTTGTCGTTGTTTTTTGGCACGGTGCAGCCTGAATTCCTTCCCATGTTTTGTGAACAGCTGAACTGTGTTCCCTTACAAAGGAAATTAATATGGCAGCCTGTGTACATCTGCTTTAATCTTAAAACAAAAGCAGTTTTGCTATCTTTAGTACAAGCATAATAAAGGCACCAAAAAAAGACAGATGGTTTGGATTTTCTTTGCAGAAAGCAAGAGAGAAGACTGACATCTCAACTGTTTACGTAGCCACAACCCATTACGTGGCCACAGCAAACCAAGTGGGGACACAGAAAGTACCTCTTTGTCAGCGTCTCAGATGTGGACTGCTTTAAGTCAGGTCTTATAAAAAGCATAAAACAACTCTGCTCACAGATAAACGCTTTTGTTCATACAGATTTAATTTATGTTGTTGGGAAAACACTTAACAACAGCCACACTAATGCCAAACAAATTAATTTCAGTGAAGCTAAAGCAAACACTACCATTATTTTTAGACAGCACAGAACAAAACCCTTGAAAACCCAACATTAAAGGAGTTATTTATGGTCATTGCTCAGCCCTCCTGCCTTCATCATTTGTGCATTAGAAATCTCCAGGCTGCTCACTTGCAAACTCCCTGACTTCTGACACCGATAGACAGAAAGTTCATTTTGCAGGAATAGTACAGTCTCTTTGGTCTGGCAGTCGGGGTAGTTTCTTGGGGTTTGTCTTTAGCGTCTTGTTTTGCTTTGGTGATTTTTTTTACAATTCAACCTTTCTTTTAAAATATCACACTTCAGGATCAAAACTTTCCTGAAATCAATCAAACTGATAGTGGTTTTGGCAGAAAGGCAAGTAACAGGAAAAAAGTAAGCATTATACATGACCAATGTATCTGAGAGGTGCTTCATAACTTGCTCTGTATTTTTTATGTAATAAATACACAGTTAAAGGAAAAGCACATACAAAAAGGCTTTTCTCTATTACCTTTTAACAAACACTCAGAGAATGATAGTCATGTAAAAACATCCTTCCTGATACAAAGCAGATAAAAAGACAAGCTGAATTAGGGGGGAAAAAAGTTCTCTGCTACAGATATTGCTTCCTTTAGCACAATGAAATGCCTTTTTAATATTTCGATGCTGTAACAACCAAAGTGTTAGTAAATTTAAGAAACCCAAACTAACGATTTTTCCAATTAGTAAGTATTTAAGAAGTAAAAGAAGATGGCACACATGGAAAAAACCCAAAACACTTGTTCAATTTATGAGTGCTTCCACTTGAACCAATGCTCAAACACCGCACTGACAAGCAACATTTGCAGTTTTGAAGCAGAATTTCCATTAAGAAAAATGTTTGCTGCAAGGCCCTGCAGTTGCACTAAATCCTTACGAGGCATGGGGAGGCTTTTGTGCAGTGCAGTTACGCTCCATTACATGCTTCACAGGAGGGACGGGGTAACACAGCTCAGTGGGCCTGTGGGACACGTGGGCTTGCAGGACACGTGTGGCCTCTCAAGCTGCGCTGCTTCACTGGCATCTTTCTTCAAAGTGCATGGGAAGGAGCCAGTATGGGCAAGTGGGGCACAGACACCCCTCCTTGCAGTTCTTTCCAGGTGATGCCCCCCAGGCTGGGGTACCAGAGACCGCCTGGGACAGTGCAAGTGCAGGCTGTGCAAGGTGGGGAGGCCTGCCTCCCTTAGGATGCTCCCAGTGGAAGCTGCCGGCGCCCAGCTCACTTCTGTCACGAGCTCTGTTTACAGGCGCGTCAACAGATGCTTGCAGTGAGAGTCACTGAACTCTGACATCCCACATAAAGATGTAAAAACTTCTCCACAGAAGATAAATCCTGAGTATTAAAAGGCGCTCTGGCTGACTTGTGGCCCTCTCCAACTCCACGCTATCTCCCAAAACCGAAACTCCCATACACATCCCTTACAAACAACAGCAATAAAAAGACCCAGAGCACAAAAAAAATCCCCGAGAAACCAACATACAATAGCCACAGCACCAAGCTTTTTTAGGCATGCTAGAAATAATCAGTAGAATTATTACAAGTAAGCCAAATATAACTAACTGCAGAATAAAATTAACTTTACAGTGTTTAGACAGATGGAATCTGATTTCCTGCTGTAAAGCTGCTGAATTTGGCATTGACCCTGAGCCCCAAAGGCAGAGGATCTGTTGCCCAAAACTTACACGAGCTACCCAATGTCTGGAGCCGGTAGTCACTACTCTTCATACGCACCATTAAATTAAAAAGCATGGAAGTCTTCATAAATAAAGTTTGCAGAAAGAGATGGATTCATTTAATGCTAAGAGCAGCCAAGACCAAAGCCCACTGCATATATTTGTATATTTTCTTAAGAGGCTGTATATATAAGGGAGCATACAAAGGTCTTCTTTAAAATGCTCCCTTGTAAGGGTGTATTTCAACAGTAATAGATATTGAATTCAGGAAATTGTCCAAAAAAACACTGTTTGGAAATGTTTTCGAGTCTTCACGTGGAAGAGCTAGAAGCAAGCATGACGCTTTTCAATGTTAACTAAGAAAATCCTTGTCCAGAAGGATTTACTTCTCCAGAGCCTGATTCTATGAACTATGGATGCAGCCAAACACAGCATTTACTGATAAACAGTCCTACTGACTTCAGTAACTTAAGCCAAGTAACTTCAGTGGTGTTATTCATGCCCTGTGAATATGAACGGAAGACTCTTGTTTAAAAGGGCTCCTCACAGCAGCAAAGGCTAGCACAAGAGAGTCCCAAGTAAGGGTGAGAAAGGACACATGGCAAAGAAAAGAGTCCTTATGAGAAGTGCTTAGCCATTACCTACCAGTTTGAGATTTTTTTTTTTTTAATTTCAAACCAAAAATGAGGAAAACACAAACTCTCCTGGTATAACCACATGGTAACTTCAACATAATTCTATTGCTAACTCTAAAATCAGATAAAAGGAAAACTGCCAAACTAAGCAAAACAGAAAAAACAAACCCCAAACCTCAAACAAAGCCCAGGTCTAACTTTTCTGAATGAGGTCACAATGAGAAACTCTCCCATCTTTCAAACCAGAAATTAAAAAAAGTGAAAGCCTCCATGGGAAACATACTTGAGCTGTGTTTAACAAGGAACATCTGTAGCCTTCCAATTCCTGAGATGCAGAAATTCCGCAGAAGAGCCACAATAAGTTAAACACACAGGAAAAAATACTTTTGTTGCTGACCAAACCATTTACAGGTGCCTCTGATTTGAAGCTAAGGAGATGGAGCTCCACTCTGTTTGCTGACATAACACCATGCCGTGAAGGACTTCTTTGTAAAGAAAGTTCACAGAAAGCTGGTTTAACTGACACAGTCTTTACTGGTGAAATATGACATCTGTTTTTAAAGAGCCTACATTTTTTGGGTATTATCACTCAGCTTCTTCTTCTGACATTTGATGTAAAAGTTCCTCTCAGTCAGCTAAGCCAGTATGCAAGTAAGTATCCTGAAATTTCAATGTCAGACTGAGGACAGTTTGGAGCAATTGATTCAATTTTTACTTCTGCCTTCATGAGTTTCTTCAGAGCAGATTTGCCCTACACACACATACACGTTATGTCTTACATATATTTGTTTTTCCTTGCAAGGGAAGGGGCATTATTAAAAATGTGTGCTCTTAGGTGCTTTTCTAAAAGTCCCCAATTCTCAAAGGCTTAAATAGCAACCACCATAATTACATTAATAATAAAAAAACCCCCTGACACACTGACTATATTTATTGGCATTACTTTTATATATATTTGAAGGTACAAATGGAAGAAAAAGTAAAGAGTCCTAATTAGAAGACAAGAAGAATGTTCTTGAAATCAATGCCACGCAACTCAACACAGGTCTTCTGAGAGATTTCATTCCCTCAAGCTTTTTGTATTTGCTATCTATGCTTTCACTACAGACAGTTTCACATGCGTCTGTACAAGTCAAGAGCATAATGCAGTCCTCTTTTTATCTGAAATAAAGTTCACATTATTCAGGAAAAAAAAAAGAGAGAAACTGGAAAGAGGTTTTTTTCTCAACGGAACCACTGATTACTGAACATACACAAGTAAGGCATTTCAAACAAAGCACACAGTGACAGCAGGGCTTTTAGGGTTTTATTTAAACATTCACTTGAGTACTTTATAGGCTCACACAACTTCATTAAAAATACAATAAGACAATGAGGAAACATCTGCTTTACTGTAAATAACACCCTTAAGAAAGAAATAATTTTAACCCTAAAAACAGATGTAGTGAAAATACAGTAACTATAATGTCATCTTATATACAAACGTATGTCTATACACACAAGGAAAGATTAGGACTTACTTTTTCAAGTCCAAGTGTTCACAGACTTCACTGACATACTTTTTATGCATATTCATAGACATGGTGTTCCCAAAATATCAGGGACAGAGGCCTTCACCACCTCTCTGCACACTAATGGAACAAAAAACAAACAACACAACCCACCCACCCACCAACCACCAAATGAGTACAGCATCTTCTCTTCTAGAAAGCATGTGCCTTGTGCTTATAAAGAGAAAAATATTTACAGTGTGAATTGTCTGTGCATGGTAACTTTTCAAGCCATTGCAGGCTCTTTGTTTTGAAGGCCTGCCTGCAGAAAGCTTTTAAGAGGTACTCCAGAGCCAGCTGCAGCCTAATGTTGTTACCGTGTGCTGAGAGAGAAGTTACATATTTCATCTCCCACTCCTTTATCCCTTTGTCGTGGGTCAGGGTGCTGAAACACACACCTAATGTACTCTTCTCCTCCCTGCATTTAATGAGGCTTTCATCTACCACCATGCAGTGCCATGTTTTTGTTATTTTCATAAAGAGCTAAGACTTTTTCATAGCTATTTGCTCAGGGAAATCCAAACTTACAACCAGAAATTCCCCATTTTAGTGAACTATAGCCTATGTATCAGATATTCCACTCAGCCTATCAAATCAGCTAGTTCTCATACAGAGGGTGACAACAGCAGAAGACAGTATCACAGTTGTCTTTAACGATAATTAGCAAATGGTTTGTTAATTGAAACATTCAGGCAACACAAGAACACTCAAGGAGGAATTATATCACCATGTCACTATCCAGAAATTGCTATACAACTTGCTAAAATATTGTTATATAATTCTAACCTCACATTGGGTAGGATTCCCTACAACCACTCCTTCAGCATATAACTGTATGCTGCTAGAGGGTTTTGTGGCAAATTAATTTCCACCATTCACAACAGAACACAAAGAATAAATGAAGAAGTAATGTACTGCGCTATGAAATTTCCATTATTCTGCAAACTGATGTTGGCAAAGTCTTCAAATCCAAACTCATAAAAGTACAACCTGAGCCCAGCTCTGGCAATACACCTTCCTAGACCTACTGCCCTGTCAGTCACATCTTCAGAAGTCAAGCAAAATGCTCAGTGGAAAGGTGAGAAGTGCAAAGTCTAGTAGAAGCTGCTGAATCAGAGAAGACGAATAACAAAGCTGTGCTTTGATAAGGTCCCAATGCTTTCATCAGTTTGCCATTAGTCTTGAACATGAGCTCCAGCTGTCAAAATGATCTGGGAATCAATACACCAACCACTTCAAAAAATCATCATCACCCCATATTTCTGCAACCTCACCCTTTGCTTCCCCTGCCTTGTTCTTCGAAGTGATAATCCAGCATTGCAGGGACTGCCAAACAGTCAGAGATAATAGTCAGGCATTATCTCAGTTTCCTTCCACCTTCTTGCAACCTTCTGCAGCCCGTAGGCAACCAAACAGCAAGGGTAGGATGGTCTAAAAGCACATCAAGGAAAGGCACGGGAGAAAAGATATTAACTGACCCATGTCAGCTGGCACAGTCCTTTTACACTCAAAGTGTGCTCCCGAAACCACAAGCGTGGAAAATGATTCAAGTTATCAACTGCAGTGAATTGCTACTGTGCCTTTGGCTGGGCAGCTGGCAGCCCAGACCTGCTGAGGAGATGGAATGCCACATCACAGGTCTGAAGGTTGATCCCAACATCCTTCCCATTTCACACCACCTGCTTTTAACACATGCAGGTCAAACCAAAGGAGGTAATTTTTTCCCAGTGATGTTTGTAGCACGAAGGTTTGTTAAGCACATGTGGTCAGTCAGATGACATCATGGTAAAGACTTGAGGCCTTTTCCAGATTATGCAAAGTTTTCAGCTCGCATTACATATACCATGGAAAGGCAGTAACATCACATGTAACACACACACAGAAGACCATTAACAAGCAACTTTTCTGATGAGAGATGCCAACACTAGCTTTGCCATTCTTTTCTAGGGCACCAAAGCAAGCTGTTTTACAGTAGCTTCTGTAGTTCCCTTATATTTAAGGATTTTGCAGCTCAAAACACTACTAAAAGTCAGGTTCTGTATGGCTACATAGTCAGTTAGAAAATCCTGTGAAAATTACAAGTTGCCTTTCCTATAAGCATGTGGGTGACTCCTACTAGAAGCTGAAGAGGGCTTGTGTTTAAGATGAAAGGTCCAATGCCGGACATTTCTTTAAGGACATGTTAGGGTAACAACACACAGCAGCCTTTCTACTCTGCAGCACGAATGTAATGGTGATGTGATGGATCCTTCTTTTTTTTGCTTGAAAAAGCCAACAGAGGAAACAGTCTCAGACTCTCCACTTCATTGAACTTCAAATTTCAGTACGACGAGTCAAAACATGCAACCTCCAAAATCTGAGAATTCCAAAGGCACAATTTAACATGTAACCCACAGAAAACAAACCGGCCCGTAGGTGGTCTTATTTCTCTGAGAGGAGGCTTTGCACCCAGTGGTAGTTGTTCTCAGTCTAGTTTTGTGTATGTCTTCCCCCATACCATGTGCGTCTGGATCACCAATCCAATATTCCTGGTAACTTGGTGTAGGTGAAAAGGATGACAGAATCATGGAATGCCTCGGGTTGGAAGAGACCTGTAAAAGTCATCTAGTCCAACTCCCCTGCAGTGAAGGGAAACACCTTCCACTAGACCAGGTTGCTCAAAATCCCATTCAGCCTGACCTTGAAGACCTCCAGGGATGGCGCATCTACAAGTTGCCTGGGCAACTTCTCCCAGTGACTCATCACCTTCACAGTAAAGAATTTCTTCCTTAATCTCATTTAAATCTATGCTCTTTTAGTTTAAAGATATTACTCCTTGTTCTATCGCAACAGTCTGTGCTAAAACATTTGTCCCCAGCTTTCTTATAGGCCCCTTCTGGAAATGGAAGGTGCTATAAAGTCTCCCTGGAGCCTTCCCTTCTCCAGGCTGAACAACCTCAACTCTCTCAGCCTGTCCTTACCACCTTAGAGGTGGTCCATCCCATCATTTCCACAGCTACAACAGGTCCACATCCCTCCTGTGCTGAGGACCCCAGAGCTGGATGCAGTACTATAGAGGGGGGGTCTTACAAAAGCAGACTAAAGGGCGAGAATCACCTCCCTCAACCTGCTGACCACACTACTTTTGATGCAGCCTAGAATGCCCAGCCCTGGGCTGTCAAGTCATGTCCACATATTGCCAGCTCATGTACACCTTTTCATCCACCAGCATCTTGAAGTCCTTCTCAGGAGGGCTGCTCTCAATCTGTTCATCCCCCAGCCTGTATTGATACCAGGGGATGCTCCAATCCAAATGCAGGACCTTGTATTCGACCTTGTTAAACCTCATGAAGTACACACATGCCCACTTCTCGAGTTTGTCCAGGTCCCTCTGGATGGCATCCTGTCCCCCAGGCTTAGCAAATGCACTACTCATGTTGGTGTCATCTGCAAACCTACTGAGGCTGCACTCGATCCCACTGCCTATCTCATTGATGAAGATTATAAACAGTCCTGGTCCCAGTACAGACCCCTGATGGACACCACTTGTCACCGATCTCCATGTAGATATTGAGCTGTTGACTACTACCACCTGGATGCAGCCGACCCATTCCTCAACCGCCAAACAGTTCATCCATCAAATCCATACCTCTCCCATTTAGAGAGACGGATGTTGTGGGTGACCATGTCAAGCGCTTTAAAGAAGTCCAGATAGATGACATCCATAGCCCTTCCTTTGTTCACTGAGTCACTCCATCATTTTCCTCCCTCACTGCTAGGAGAGCAGCAATTTAAACATGAGTATATTTTATCTTGCTCATCAAAAGTCACTCTGCAACTCTGTCTGGTTCCTTTCCTGACTGCAGAAAGGCATGTAAAGAAAGTAAGGGTTCTCTGGCTCTGAAAGACATGCTTTAATTTTTTGGCCATGTGCCAGGTCCTACTTTCTGTTACTGTAAGGGAATACAACCGTGGAGAACCCACCTCCCTCCAGTAAACTACATAATCACTGACCTATGCGGAACAAGGCTCTCACACCTGGCAGCACTGCTTCAGCTTTGTCAGACACAATCATAGCAACTGACAGGCAACAGAACAAACTGTTAAAACCAAGTTGCACATTCAGGTCAAACAAAATGAATATTTTATTCACAAACCTTTTAGTTTCCCTTATGCCTCCCCACAAGGAGAAAATACAGGGCTGCACAGCCGGTGTCACCACCGTAACTTTGGGTTTTTTGACAATGGTATGTCCTGCGCAGCTCCAGGCATGCTGGCATCAGATGGGACTCACCTTCCTCAGTAAGGGAGGAGAGTCTTTTCCCAGGAACTAGTGAGACTCGTTGGCAGGGCTTTAACCTAGATATGATGGGGGAGGGGGACAGTATCACGATCACCTTTGAGAGGTCATGGAGATCAGGGGAGGTGTATGAGGACTGGAAGAAAAAAATGTCACTCCAGTCTTCAAAAAGGACAAGAAGAAGGAACAAAGGAACTACCAGTCAGTCAGCCTCACCTCAATCCCTGGAAAGGTGAGGAAGTGCATCATTCTGAAAGCCATTTCTACCCACATGGAGGACAAAAAGGTGATCAGGAGTCATCAGCATGCCTTCATTTAAGTTAAATCATTTTTTACCAACCTGATTGCCGTCCACAATGATACAACTACCTGGATGGATAAGGGAAGAACAATGGATACTGCCTATCTCTACTTCAGCAAAGCTTTTGACACTGTCTCTCACGAAATCCTCACAGGTAAACCCAAGAACTGTGGGTTGGATGAGTGAACAGTGGGATGGATTGAGAACCGGCTGAGTGGCAGATCCCTGAGGGTCGTCACTAGTGGTACAGCATCTAGTTGGAGGTCTGTCACTAGTAGTATCCCCCAGGGTTCTCTATTGGGCCCAGTGTTGTTTAACTTGTTCCTGAATTCCTTGGATGAGGGAGTAGAGTGCCTCCTCAGCAAGTCTGCTGATGTTACAAAACTGGAAGGAGTGGCTGATACCTGAGGGCTGTGTGGCCCTTCAGAGGGACCTTGACAGGTGGGAGAGATGGGCAGAGAAGAATATTCTGAACTTCAACAAGGGCAAATGCAGAGTCTTGCACCTGGGGAGGAATAACCCCGTGCACCAGTACAGGCTGTGGGCTGACCTACTGGAAAGCCATGCTGTGGCGAAGGACCTGGATGTCCTGGCGGACAACAAGCTGTCCATGAACCAGCAGTGTGTCCCTGTGGCCAAGAAAGCCAACAGAATCCTGGGATTCATTAGAAAGAGCACTGCCAGCAGATTAAGGAAGGTGATCCTGCTCATCTACTCACAGCCTTGGTGAGGCCATATTTGGAGTCCTGTGTCCTGTTCTGAGCTCCCCAGTACCAGAGAGACATGGAGCTCTTGGAGCAGGTCCAGCAGAGAGCTACTGAGTTGCTAAAGGGTCTGGAGAATCTCTCTTATGATGAAAGGCTGAGGGAGCTCGGCCTGTTCAGCCTCGAGAAGAGGCAACTGAGAGGGGACCTCATTAATGTCTATAAATATCTAACGGGTGGATGTCAAGAGGATGGAGCCAGGCTCTTCTCAGTGGTGCCAAACAATAGAACAAGAGGAAATGGGCAGATGCACAGGAAGTCCCACCTAAACACGAGAAAAAATTCTACTGTGCAGGTGAGTGCGCACTGGAACCAGTTGCCAAGAGAGGTTGTGGAGTCTCCCTCACTGGAGATACTCAAGAACCACTTGGATGCAATCCTGTGCCATGTGCTCTAGGAAGACCCTGCTTGAGCAGGGAGTTTGGACCAGATGACCCACTGTGCCCCTTCCAACCTGAACAATTCTGTGATTCTGTGAAAAGCTTCTTTGTTACAGAGTGGCAAAAAGGACAAAACATAGAGGAGCAATGCCCATACCTGACCATAATCTGTCCTGAATACGACAACTCCTTCCGCACACGAATGAACAGTACTGGGATAATGCTGATTATTTTCTCGCAGCCAGACCCGAGACCCCTGCAATAAACAAAAGAGAATTAAAGATGACATAACAGAAAACTGGAAAAATAATTTCACTCAGTATTTTCCTCTGGAAATACTTATAAATAATAGGAGAGAAAGTGAGAGCAAAATCCAAATAAGCAAGTGAAAGAAATAAAACAATCTGTTAGCAAGTTGTTTTCTGCTTGATCAGTAACTGAACAATTACTACACTGAAGTGCCTTTTTTTTTTTTTTTTGGTACAAGTTCCTAAATGCCAGCAAGAGCAGCTGGAGCCAATTCTCTGATTCTCTGAGTCATGTGCCTCATGTTAGCACACGTAAAATTATAGCGTAGTGTTGTATTTACACACAGTTTAAAAGATCTTCCCCAAAGCCAGATGGCTCCCTACCTGTTTATTTTCAGCCTCTGTCAGGCACTCACAGCACTGCCATCTTTCACCTCTTTTCTAAACTACTTTGCCCTTTATAGGGTTCTCCTCTCTTGCCTGCACTACAATGCAGAGGATTAAAAAAACCCAACTAGTAGCAAGCAGGATTACAAAAGAACTGATATTTGCTTTTTGGAGATGAGGAGGCATTGGAAACAGTATCAGTGAGACACCCGAGTCAGTCTAGTACAGCAGGCAGAGCTTAATGTCACATCTACCATCTGGCTGGTAGATGCAGCATTAAGAAAACAGAAATATCCAGCACTGAGAACAAGGGAGGAAGACCACAGCTCATGCTGCAGCCGCAGCAAAAACCATCCCATAAACAACAGACTCTTGAGTTGCTCCCATGTAGGAGAAGGCCTTAGCTGGCATGAAAACATTGAGCAGCAGCAACCCACGGTCTGACCTCCAACCCAAACTATACTCCCATTCTCTACAGAGAGCTGGCTCCATATCAGAATGACAATATTTTAGTGGCATTCATGGAACAGAGACTTTTTTTCACCAGAGCAGCCAAATTATCTCCTAAAGAAAAAATTAAATGAGTGGTGGAAAAGTGCTGGAATATAGACTGATAATCATAAGGTTATGACTTTGGGTGTACAATAACTGAAAAAAAAACAAGTAAAACAATTTTGCATGTTAGCATCCAAAGGCTGTCCTTGCCTGAATTTCTAAACACAGAAACTAGACCTATAGTCTTCTTAAGGCTGGAAGGGTGAGGGCTGGGGCGGGAGTCCTGATTAACAGTCAAGACAAACACAGATTTTTATTTCTATTGCATATTTAAGGCAAGTGGCCTGTGAATCTACCATGGACTTCAGCCACATTACAAGTTATGTATGCTTTAGATAATGCTGAATTAACTTCATTCTTCTTTCTATATGGGACAACAACAGAACTGAGACACACAATAATGTTCATGTCCCTTCATCATCTTTCTGGTCCTTTGTCAGACCCTATCCAGTATGCCCATATCCTTCCTACACTGCGGAGCCCACAACTGGACACAGCACTCCAGGTGTGGCCTCACCAGAGCTGAGCAGAGGGGTAGGATCACCTCCTTCAACCTGCTGGCAACGCTTTACTAAGATGTCCAACAGCAATGCGTATAGAAACTTCATGAGATGCAATACTCCTGAGTTAACATGGGACACCAGAAGAAAGAATCTTCAGTCCATCAAACAATCTCATTCTATCTGACTACCTTTGTTTCATGTTGGAATATTTTGCTGTAATGAGTGGGATTATTCTGGCACAAAATGGAAGGACTGACTACAAGCTCACAGAAAATTTTTACTTCACTGGTCTTTTTTGCCTAGACTTATTAATCCCACAGAAGCAAGGCACAGCAAAGCTTTTCCCCAACAGTAAATAGCTAGTTTTGTCCACACATTGTAATGAGTTTAATGATGGTGGCTACTATCACCATCAAGCTCTGGAGATCTGATGGCTTGGGGGGTGGATGCACGTATTACTGTCACCCCAAGCAGCAAAAAGAATTCAGTCCCAGTCTTCCTACTACACAGAGAAATGCTTCCGCCAGCCTGCTGCTGGGCACTAAATGTCTGTACCAGCCAGTCTCCACCTTCTCATCCTAGGTGAGCTCAATCCATCTAAATGGATAAACTGCAAAAAAGCGTATTTGTCAAAATGCAGTCAAGTTCTTCAAGTGCTTCAGGACAACCAAACCCGTTATTCCACTGGTTTATTATTTGCCAGCATCTCAGAGCTCAAGTAACATGAAGTTTATGTTTTCAAGGGCAATGAAAAGCTTATAAATATTAAGCCGCAACAAAATTTGCCAAAACCTCAGTATTCAAAATAGTCTTTCACAAGGAGAAGAATATTTTCCATCTTGAAATTAAATAATTAATGCTGCAAATCTGGCTATGAAGTGGAAAAGAAGGGGCCTGCACAGAAGCCTTCATTTGGTTGGGCTAGTCCCATAATAAGTTTTTAAAGCAGGGAAAGGGGTTGATTTAAACAAATGTACATTGTTAGGGGTCAATAGCTGCTATTCAGGGGAAGCTGGAACAATGCAGTTCACAAAGCCGGAGGCATCTGGAATGCAAATACAACATGTTCCCTGGCAAGGTAGTTCTACAATGGGGTGTCTGTCCATGGGCCTTTCCCTCTGGGGGGGAAGGGTGGCAAAACAAAAAGATATTGGCAGGAGATACCTCACCAGCTACACAAGTTACAGCCACTGATCCAGCGGCCATCCTTCTGTGGTGCATGCACCAGCAATAAAATCTTCATTGGTAGTTAATTTATGGACAAGACTCAACATACAGGACCCACCTAAGGAACGACTCTCCTCAACACACAAGGCAGCACATTACATTGACCTCAACCTCTTGTGTGGGGAGAAGCCTGGTGAGCTGGGTTACTCCAGAGCTCTCCAACAAGCCATCCTTCTGTGGCAAGTGGGCAAAAAAACCCACGGAGCACTAACTACAGCCCAATGTTTTGTTTTTTTTTTCCATGAAGTGAGGTTGTAAAAGTACTTAGAATAGTGTTTGGAGAAGAAGGGCCGTATGCCATCGTTTCCGCAGCAAATAAATTTCTCCTGACTGCAAAAGGGAAAGGAAATAGCTTTGCAAATCTCACAGCTGCAAGACCACCTGGAGAAGCCCTGAGTCCCTCTACCTCGTAGACTTTTCTGCTGAAAATGCAAACACTACCTCCTACCTTCCTTGGCTATCTGTTCTTGGAGATAACAAAAATCCTTTCTTTTTTAACTTTCTATTGGACATATATACTCTGAAAATCACATATCGTACCTTATAATGTGAGATCCTTAATGCAGTTGATTCAAAACAGTTAAAACTGCTTTAAATTAAGAGCAATGAATGTAGGTTATGCTGCATCTGCATTCAAAAAGCACATCACTGTTAGGGCTTGGCAAAGTAAAAGGAACAATAGTCAGTATGTTTTGTTTATGCACCTCAGTAGCTTGGCTCTGAATACAAAGTTTGAGAGACAGGAAGAGATGCTATTAACTAGGTCAAGCTGGACATAGCTTTTTAATGCAAAAGATAACCAAAACCACATTTGTTTTCGTTCTTCCTCTTTCCTAATTTACAGACAGATGACGATCAAGGAGGGGTCACAGAAAGAAAGAAGACATCCAGAAAAAAAAACAAACAACACTTTGCTAATTTTATATTAATAAACAGTTTTTGTTCTGAAAACTCACCCTTCATTGTTGGCTTAGAACTACTGAAAACACAAGTTTAGGTACCCAAAAACCTTAACATGTCAAGTGGCTGGACAGACTCCTATGTAGAAACTCAGTGGGAAGTCCACAGGAAGCTGGATATCCCCTCACTGACTTCAACCCAAGCGTAAAGCATTCATCCTCTTGAGCAGAAGACCAGACCTGTTCTTCCATATATAAGTCCAGGGAAACAGACAGTAATGGCCATTTGTCTGATGTATTTCTCTTTAATTTAGAGTATCGGTCTAGATGCCCTCCTTTGCACTGCCCAGCTTCCCTGGTGCAGCTTTCCTGTGCTCCATGACAAAAGGTTTTCACAACAGCTGGACATCAGCAGTGGCTGAATATGGAAACTACATAAAAGCCTGTGCTTAACTACTGCCACGCTACACACAAAAGGGAAATAAACGAATACTCCAGAAATTGCTGCAAGACAGTGCCACTGATAGGCTCAGTTTCTTACCAGCCAGGCTACCTCCCCTCTGCCAACAGTCAGGAATTGGCAGTTTTTATTCAGGATGGGGTGGGAAGGGATGGACAGAGTTACAGAGAAGGACTAGTTGAACCCTGTTGATAGTGAGAGAAAGCACAGCTTTGGAAGGTATTTGAGAATGCAGTCTGAGTTTCACTACTTTAAATTCAAGTTCATGAACCGATTACCTACACAAATCTAGGCACATACTTAATCCAGCTGATTGGGGTAAAATTAATTTTCAAACCCTTACAGCACTATTCACAATTTCCTCAGAAAACACAGGGGTAAAATACTCACACCTTTCTCTCAACAAATTTAGTTCTGTCTCTTGAACAGCACTACTTTGCTTTCCTGTTTTAAAGCAGAACAAAGCCACGAAGATATTTCTAGGGAATATAAGGTCAGTTTAGGGGGACTGGTTTCCTGCAGGATAAAATCTCCTTGAAAATGAGATGTTTCTGTTGTCTGTCAAACCCCCACATCAGATCAAAGCACCAGCTCTCCTGCTCCTGCGGTCTGTGCAACAGCTGCCGGTTAACCTTGAACAGACTCCATCTCCTTCTGTTTCAGTAACTGGAGATAGCGCAGCACCAGTGATGGTATATGACTTTAAGACCAAGAAACTGCATTAAAACATATATTATTACTGACTTGAAAGGGAACCAGAGTAAATTTGTACCTTCCTCAGCCCTTTGAAGGCATCAGCAGTTCCTACAAGACCACCACATCATACAGAATAGAATTTTTTATATAAATTTCAAAAAAACCCGAACAACAGCAAAAAAAAAAAAATTGTCTTCCAATTATGCCCAACACAAACAGCACACAGACATTACCCTCAAAATATGCAGGTGGAAGAGCACAGCCCTCCTCATCTTCTGCTGTTGAGTGTGAAAGCGCCCATCACTAATAGACCTCACTCAAAAGCCAAAAAGCAATTCCATCAAAAAGCAACTGCACTTCTCTGCTGGAGAGCTGAAGATGTAGTTGACAGCACCTGAGGACAACAGATTGCCACACAGATAGGAAACAGCAGCTTATCATGCACTCAAAAGCAAATCCAGCAAGAAGATACCATCAATTTTGGGGAGGGGGAGAGAGTTACTGGTATTGCTACAGCCCGAGTTACAGCTTTCGTAAGAGATTGACTTGTTTTGAAAAGTTTTGCAAAATACTTTTTTCACTTTCAAGACTGCCTAACCTATACCATGGCATCATGGCTGCTAAAATGACAATGCAGGAGTTTGGAAAGCCTATTGTCACTATCAGTTGCTGTCAAGATAGACAGGCTGCTAGAAGACAACAGCCTTCTCATGCCTCCAAATTTAGGTAAATAAGTATCAGTTTCTGTGCAGTCAAGTCAATGACATTTCTGATTAATTACAAAATTAAAAATAATTGCTCCAAGTACTAGTTGGCAACCAGCCATGAATAAAACTGCAAAAATGAGAAATCAGGGAGGCAGGGAACACATACAGCAACCGTCCTCTATCTACCAGACCCACAGTTTCAAGTCCCACTCTACCATTATCATCATGATCATCCTCAGGTATCACAGACTTGCCTGGCATATGGCACTGCCTCCACCACTCTCCCCCCTTCACCTTAGCTTGGAAGGAGTAGGCAGGATTTTAATCTGCTAAAACTCAGTAAGGAAGATAAGTAATTCAAAAAGACAACATGAGGGTGAGGAGAAGGAAGAGGGGACAGGTACTGATGATAGCAATGAGATGTAGGGAACATATGGGAAAAGAGCTCAGAGACACTGTATATCTTTCCCTCAGCGTTTATATTGGGGCAGCAGGCAGCAGTGGCCAGGCAAATGATGGACCTCCTGGTATATTCACAGTCATCTTGAAAGTAGCATGCAATTCTCTCCCCTTATTTGAGTTCCTAAAGAGGAATATACAATATTTTGAAAAAAACTTTAAAATTTACCCTGAGAACCAAACAAGCCCTAACTCTGCCTCCACAGATTTCAACAGGAGTTGCAGTTCTGTCTTTCATGACAGCACAGTTTTGCCAAGCACTCTTGTTTTTTTCAAAAACACATTTTTAATTAGTTGCAGTCATGACTACAAATGTGAAAAAACACAAACAAAACAAAAAACTCAATAAAACCAAACACAAAAACATAAAACCCCACAAAACTTAATTTCCTTAAAATCAAGTGAACTTAACCACCAGTCTTGTATTGATACATTTTAACATCAACAGGTATTTTAAGGAAGACAGAACCAAGGAAGGACAGTGTGCAAAAAAGCAGCAGGGGAAGAGAGATTCTCCATGGAAAACCGTTTGCTGAAGCCTACAGCAATACAGCAAGAGTAGTTATCCCAGCACGACTGCCCAAACAAGCCAATTTAAATCACTGCTAGCTTCTGCTAACATACTCTATTCCATATTGTCTAGCCAGCTGTTACACTGCTGTGCATGTCTACCACTGACCCAGGGAAAAAGAGGACATCCTGCCAACGTGCCTGTAGCTCATCCACCATGCTTGGTTATGCCTGGCAGTCCCCAGTCCAAAAGCTGCCAGCTTGGCAGTGCTTTGCTTATGCTACATGACATGCTTATAAACTCACATCAAGGGAAAGAAGGATTTCTAAATCCACATGTGTGAGCTCTTCTCATTCCCTCGTTAAACTACCCTCTTGGGACAGGGGTCTCAAAGACCAATGAGGCGAAGTGATGGTAGAAATAATTCCCTTCACTACCCTCTTTATAGGGACTCAGTCACACAAATTCACTCTTCTTCAGAAGCTTTGCCCTTAAGAACTCCCAGGTACCAAATTAAATCATCCGCCACAGGTTGCTAATGGTCTCAAAACAACTTTTCACAAGTTTTGTAAAACACCCAAGAATTTCCTTCCACCTTCTTCTTGCCTCTCCTGCCTGAGCAGGAGACAGCAAAGGGCAGGTGAGCCGACTCATG
Source organism: Oxyruncus cristatus (assembly GCA_013399855.1). Lineage (NCBI taxonomy): Eukaryota > Metazoa > Chordata > Aves > Passeriformes > Cotingidae > Oxyruncus > Oxyruncus cristatus. Next base: position 770,270 of record VXAY01006829.1, on the reverse strand, counting down.
AGCACTAGGCACGAGGTATGGAAGAGAGCCACCACTCTGAAACAAGGTTTAGTACGAGACTGAACTTGAGAGATGTTTCTTACTGACTATCTGCAAAGCCCATGGAGAGTCTTCATTGCAAAATGCAAACTTCTGCTTGCAAATAGACATGCTCAGTCTCATTTCAAAACATTTTGTTTAGGAGGAACACCGTAATTGAGTACTTTAAAGACAATCAAGTGGAAAAAGAAAAAAACACTGCTTTTGACAAGTGGGTTCCAAAGAGAGGCATTTACTATTTCCTTTCATAAGACATTAGGCTTTTCATTAGGTTCATTAGTCAAAGACTGCTCAGTTCTATGTATGTGGATATGGAAATTTTAGAAGAAAATCCAATATAGAACAACTATATAGTATTAGTTTTTCCACATATGCTAGTTGTGCTACACAAGCATGGATGTGCCTTGTCTACAGGGACTTTATAGTGGTTCAGCCTGATTTGAATTTGCAAAACAGATGAAATTTCTGATCAATATATGTTTTCTATCATTGACTGCTCTTTGTCAGTCATCTGATTTTATTCTGGTAGTATTTATCAAAGCCTTCTTGCATCAAGAAACATCATAGATAAAATACCAGTGTTGCCCCCAAAAGCAACCAGGAGAAACTGTATTTAGCAATGCATGGACTCTTCGTGATTTATAGGAAGCTCAGTGTTGTCTTTATTCTTTTTTTTTTCTGACGTTTAACAAGCAGGCAATTCGAGGAAAACATACCTTTATTTAAGTAGGATTCATGTGTGAAAAAGATAATCCATATTAAGCAGCAGACCGTACAAGGTAACAAGCATACTTAAAAATTATTCCCAAGAATAATGCCACAGCTTTCACTTTGCAAGTTACTGGCATCAAACAACAAAAGGTTCCACATGAGATCTTATTTCCATATTGTCAATTTTCATGATCCTTTTACAGGTACGAAAATATTAGACAGATTTTTGTGTTTTGTTTATGTCTCCCTACAACTCAAAAATATCAGTTTACACATGAATAATCTTTGTGGGTTGAAGAAGGGATGGGCAAGCAGGGAAAATACTTCCAGCCTTAACTGTTGCAAAAAACAGCTATAGGATCAGAGCCTTAAGACAAAAACAAACTGACCCACCCAGCCCACATTCTTTGTAAGTGGTTTGTTTCCCCTCCATCCCCCTTTCTTCCAAGCTCTGTGTCTGCTTGAAATTAAAACCCAGGATTTTGGAGAGACACGGTTCCTGCTTTGGTGCGGTGAGACTCGGCATGACTTTATTCCAAGGCTAGGAAAGTAAGTGTGAAAAGGAGTGAGAAAAGAGAATAGTCACCCACAGTTCTTTCATTCATTTATTTTATTAATAGAAACACTGATTATTGAAAATAGGAGAATTTTAAATGTCAGGTCATAACTTCTTTTCCTAAGCTGCATTGCTCACATCACATTGAATTTACAATAGATGATTCAGCAGGCTTCATTTCACTTTGCAGCCTTGCTTTCACAATATGATCATTACAAATCTCTTTCACCACAGGGACACAAGTATTAAAACTATGTAATTGCACTGAATTATTTCTTTACGTTGCTAGTTCATGCTTCAATTTGGCTTTGTGTTTTCTCTTTTTTTTTCTTTGTTTTTTTTTAATCAATATAGTTTTGGCAAGTTATATTGGTTTTGCCCTACAAACACCAGAACCCTTTGCTAACTCTTGCACAACTACCACGTCCTACAGATGTCAATGGGACCCTCCATATGGGTAAACATATGTAGAATAAGGACTTACTATGTTTAGTACCTGCTGAAATAAAGAAGCCAGGAGGAACAGATGACAAACACCGGACAGTTGGTAAATTTGGATGTGCTGTTGGATCTGTTCAGTAGCATTTTCAACAACTGTTTCAGCCTTGCCTTTCTGAAGGCCCATCTGGCTGCTCTGGCCCCACGCTGAGGAACAAATCCCAGTTACACTTTGACCACAAGGAGCTGGAAGAGTCTGGACTGCACTGGATTCAGGACAAGCACCTCTTTGCAACACCAGCTCCAACAGCTATGACAGCTCCACAGCCCCGCAGCCCCACAGCCTGCCCCATGCACATGTGGTCCCTCAGGGCAGGCACAAGGCAGCACACCACAACCCAAAGGCAGAAGGAGGTGCCTAGGGAAGCTTGTTGAAGAATAAAACATGTCAGGTCTACACGCAGCCAAGAAAACGTGGTTTTCTGGCCTGCAGCAAGTGACTGCAGCAACTGGGTAGCAGCACCACTGAGGCTCATTTGGGAAGCTTGGGCAGACCTTATCAGACTTGCAGCATCATACAGAACAAGTCCAACACAGGTTATGAAACAACTGGAGCTGGTGGGGAACCAGTACTACATTCCCAGGACATAATCATCCTTAAAAATTAAATAAATAAAAATTAATTAATACTAAAAATCCAGAAGGTAAGCAAATTGCTTTGGGGAATCACACCTCCCTATGTCTGAAGCCCACCTGTGCTGCCTGGTTTCTAGAAAAATGGATGATCCTTTGCTAGAGCAAAGACAACCCAGTGAGTAGCCGCCAACACAGTATCCTTCCGTACTCTCCCTCCTTACCTTTTGTGCTTTGGGTGAACATAGCCAGTGCTGCCACTGAAGTCTTAAGTTGGAAGGCTAATGTTAGCAGCTTCCCACACTAATTTGTACACTGCAAACCACAACAATCACTAAGCAACTCCAAACTGCCTGTCTGGAGATCACCTGATGAAAACACCACCTATTAAGTAAAACCTAATGGCACACTTTATCATTACAGGGCAGAGCAGTGGCTTATTCCCATGCACCTGAGGCAGAAAGGCTGGCAAGCACAGCTCACACACACAGGGAGCGTGGGGGACGCAGATGTACACTGCTGTGACTAGTAAGCATTGCCTGAGCTCAGTCTTAGCTCCTCATAGAGCACACACGTGACCAGCCTCACCATGGGAAAGATTTTGTGCTTTTTACAGTGCGTAACATCTGATGCCTTTTGCCCTCTGACTCTCTGCAGCTCACCGCCTTGCATACAGCAATGAAACGCATGTCTTAAAAAACAAAAGTGAGCAGGCAACAGTGTTTTAATTAAATCCCCACAGTGTATGACTGCATTCACAACCCACTAAGTAACAGGTATTGTAGTCCTACACAGAAAAGCTCAAATGTTTGCTGGAGAGTTACAGGAGCTTCAACCACTGTGACAGAAGTAAGCACTTAAGGAAAAGAATAATCTGGGTATACACTGTTTAAATAGATATTCTCAATTTTCAGAAGGGCGGGAGTGGCAGGAAAAGGGCTAAAGGGTGACCCTCAGATTCCCCAGTAGACCTGTAAGGAGACACACAAGTCTACACAACAGGAAAAAAAAAAAGTTTATTTCACTTTCCATTTATTTTGGAATTAATTTGCATTCACAGCAGTTGCAAAAAAGGATATTAACAGGACTCTGTGAAATTATTGCACCTCTCTACAGTCCTTAAGAGTGTCCTTTCTTCCACTTCCCAAAAATCCTCTTTTTGTTTGTCCTGCCTACCCTGATCAATATTTTGGGATGCCTGGGAGAAAACACACCCTGAGATTTTGGTGGACACTTCTCTTGGGTCTGGAGCAGGCAGGAGGATTGGCTGTTAGCTTTTCCCATCTCCTCCTTCTCCAGCGACTACCACCTTCTCCTTCCCAGATCAGAAACACAAAAAAGACTCCCAACAAATTTTAGCAGTCCACCATGAACAGAGATGCAAAACACAGAAGATTTGATCACTGTCGACTTTTAATGTATTTCAGTTTTCTCTTGAAATACGAAGAGAATGTGTCAAACTGCAAACCTTAAATAATTTATGATTCAATTCAAAATTCATTGCTTGTAAATGGCTCATGAATAGGATTTAATTTACTGACACTGACACAAACACCAAGGTGCCAGTAAATATGAAATAGCTGCTCCTGAATTACTTCTCAAACTTGTGATCAAATGTTTTTAAACAAAAATAAATTGCAACAGACAGTGGAAAACACCTAATTCACTTCACCAACACACAGGACAAGGAAGATTGGGTGGTAGTAGTAGAAGAGAAATTTAATCTCAGCCCAGTCTCTTTCTCAGCTGTTGCATGGTGTGAGCAGAAGATTGTCAATCAGGGCTAATCTCCGCTTTCCCAGGGGCAACGTGATACCGAAGTAGGCTGCACAGGTGCCATTTTACACCACTGTAATACAGACAGAAGGTGCAACTTCATAGAAAAGACAGTTTGAGATCTGTATTGAAGGAAAATTTGGCAATAAAGTTTATGTATTGGGTAAAATTAGAAATCCATGAAGTTCAGATAAAAGGCAGCGTTTCCAGCATGGACTTTGAACACTTTTGCATTTTATCAACTTCAAACTTTTCTCAGATACAGGGTGATGCTTTGCAAGGCTTCCCACTAAAGAGCCTCGTCACTGCTCATGAATACCAATGGTATGCAGCAGTTGCAAGGTAAAAAGGCAGCCTGAAACACTGAATTCATTATACCCAGCCACTCAAGGTCACAACCCTCTGAAAAGCAATCTCCTGCTTTTTTGCTTACTCCACTTCTCCCTGACCAGATACATTTCCTTCCAGTAATGCTGCTCTTATAAGCATATCTGTTTTGATTTTTCTGCACTTGAGAAACTACAAAATGAAGCATCTACAGGGCAAGTCATCCAAGTCACTATAGCAAGTCATGATTTCTTTTATTGGCATTTTTCCTATATATGACATACAAAAAAAATTTACTCCTTCCAAGTTCATTCACCACTTAACTGTCAGGAGTGAACACTTCCAGTAGGAAACACAGAAACAGAGCACGTATTTTGTATCACCAAACCCTCTCTCCTCTTGCCATAGATTTGCACACCATATGCTGGACTGAACCCTGTAATTTCATATTGTGCCCTTTCACATCTATAGACAAACCCCTGAGGCAGGTCATACAAAGCAGCTCGAAGGTTCCTTGGATGTGCAATGACACACCTTTGCTCATGGCTTGCAGCACCCTTCCAAAGAAGCTTAAAATCTGCACTCCACTTTTCAACAGAAAGGTGTGGCATGTTTCCTCATTTTTAGGCACACCTAGAGATTTGACACATTCCCATTCTGCACCCATGTTTTCATGACAGGGATGGTCATTTACTGCATGACTCCGGCACTGATTTTTTTTTTTCTTTTTTCTATGCATGTTTACAAGAGCTGGTAATTGTCAAAAGGAAAACTGGCTACCTCAACCTAGTACTTATGGCAGGAGTAGAAGAAGCAGAAACATAGAAAAGTTGTTTCTGTAATTTTTTTTTTCTCTTGCACATACGCATGTTTTACTATGCCGCAGATTGTAGAAGATTTAATCCAAAACTAAAGCACAAAGCCATCAGAAGAGCTTAACCAAACAGAAGTCATTTAAAGCATTATCACCTGACAAACTAGGCATTTATCCCAGAGATAAATGTACAAGGAGTACAAGGAAATGCATCTGGGTTGAGATTCTCTTCTAGTTTACTATGTCCAGTGTGCAAAAGCATATTAAAACCAGGGTTGAACAGCTGAATGCCTCTCAGAAGGCAAAGGACCTCCTCAACCAAGTGATTTTGACTATACACTGTGATCTCCCAGAGGTGCATCATTCATATATCAAGGTGGAAACTCCTTGCATGGCAGCTCTTCCCGTTAGTCAAGGGGATTAAATCAAATTAGCAATGAAGCATCACTGCAGCAGAGAGGGAGATTTTTTTTTTCTCCACACTTCTCCAGGACCAGGTCTGAAATCAGATAACACTCTTTACTAATTGTCTTGACCTACTCAGGTCGAGATGCCAAACTGAACCACAGAGGAGATCCTGCTTCCTTCACACAAAGACCTGCCAGCTGTGACTGATAGTCACTTCTCCCCCAGTCTGGAAGAGCCTGCAAGTGCCAGCTGGGGAAAGCTGTGAAGATTAGAAAAACAGATGGAAGACCAGAGGAAGACCTGCCAGGAACACAGCTGCTTTGAGACAGAGATATATGAGACAGAGGAGAGCCACGAAGATGATCAGGGGGATGGAACAACTCTCCTATGAAGACAAAGTTGTGGTTGTTTAGGATGGAGAAGAGAAGGCTCTGGGGAGACCTTTTTGTGGTTTTCTAGTACCTAAAGGAGGCCTACAAAAAAGCTGGAGAGGAACTTTTTACAAGGGCATGTAGTGAAAGGACAAGGAGGAATGACTTTAAACAAAGAGAGGGCACGTTTAGTTTAGATAAGAAAGAAATTCTTCACTGTGAGGGTGGTGAGACACTGGAACAGGTTGTCCAGAGAAGCTGTGGATGCCCCATCTCTGGAAGTGTTCAAGGCCGGGTTGGATAGAGCTGTGAGCAACATGGTCTAATGGAACGTGTCCCTGCCCAGGGGAGAGGGGGCAAGGGGGATGCACGGAGCAGGGGTTGGAACTAAATGATCTTTAAGGTTTGGTCCAAACCAGATCATTCTATTACCATTCAAAGGTGAAACTGAGCAGACTTTAAGTGTGATGAAAGTAATGAAATGACAGCAGAGACCTAGGAGGTGCAACATGTTCGTGGAGAGCTCAGCATGTGCCAACAGGCAAGGGATCTTGCTGCTACCAAAAGCATAGCCAAAAGCAAGCTTCTCTTTCCACTCCAGGCACCTTGTCTTCAAGAGGTAGACATATTTCAATACACATCACCCAAGACCTCAGACTACCCACAGACTCAGACAGAATCACTTAGGAAAAGACCTCTAAGATCACTGAGTGCTAAACCATGTGCCTAAGTGCCACGTCTACATGCATATTAAATACCTCCAGGGATGGTGACTCAATCACCTCCCTGACGCAACTTGAGGCTGTTTCCTCTTGTCCCATAGCTTGTTGCTTGTGAGAAGAGACCAACCCCACCTGGCTACAACCTCCTCACAGGCAGTTGTAGAAAGATACCTCTATCAGGCAACAGATAGACAACATACACAAATCATACAACTTTAGGTCTAACAAAAGCAAGCTTTTATCCCATAAGGAAACTGCTTCAGAAGATTTACACATCCCTGCTCTGCATTTTCCAGCTTCCCCTCCTCACCCTGCCACCCAAAAGGTATGCTTGGAAGCTGTGAATCAACACACAGTGGACAGCAGGATTTCACAAGCAACCCTCATTGACCCTAAAGCCCAGGGAACCATGACTTTTCTCTTAGTTAGCTCTGAAAGTATGTCTACTCAGCAGCATGAACCTTTGCAGGGCAGTTCATTTTACTCAGCAATGAATTACATCAACTCTACTATAAACTTCTGAATTAAACCAACCAACTCTTCTGCAAATGTCAGCCCAGACAATTCCATAAACATCTGCTTCCCACAGTGTGGTGCAGTTCCCCAGTCTGTAAAACCTGAGAGGATTTTGCAGGCTTTCCATCACAAGGATGATGCATTAAATGATCTATAAAGAAGGTGACTGCTTGGTAATTTCAAGTCAAATTAAAAGGATGCCTAAATTAAAGAGTAAGCACTCAAAATGCAGTATTAATGATTCATCAAAGCCCAGAGAGAGAGAGGTGCTTTTTCTTAAATAATAATAATAATAATAAAAAAATCAAACCCTAAAAGCAGAAGAAAAAACTCAAACAAAACTCAGAGTATATGGACTTCATAGTATGCCTCCACAAGCTCAAACTGGGAATTTTCCATGACTGCTTCACATAGTGCACATTAAAACATATTTAATTGTACTTACAATCAGATTTTTATGGCACTAAAGAATGCAAGTCTAAAACAAATATAAATGTCTTCCTCTGCCTAAACACAGTATCTTTTACTACTTTTCATACTAATAATGAAGTCACTTCTCATATTACCACGCTGTGAGTCAACAAAACAGCTATTTGTTCTGTCTGGGTGGTGGTTTTTTATTTCTTTTTTTTTTCAGTAAAAAATAGGTAAAATAAAGTGACCTAAACACTGCTGAAAAAACAACTTTTCCACAAACACTAAAGCATGGAATTGTGCAAAGAGAAGCATTTTTGGCAAATTACTGGAGAACAGAAGAGTATTCAGGAAAGCCTCCTCAGTCAGAAAGAGCACATGCTTGATTTCAGCTGATGTGAATGTGACCCACACTCGAGAATGAATGAGTGCTTCTTCAGGCCAGACCTCCTCTGGGAAAACTGCTCCAACTTGGTCACCTGGAGTGGTGCTTATGCTTACCGAATTCCTCGCAGAATTGTCATTTCAAAAAAAAGTAATTTTTTTTTAGGCATGTTACTAACTATATTCAGACCACTTTAGCCAAAATCGTATTTTTACTCTTCAAAAAAAAAAAAAAGAAAATCAGTCTGTTATTACTAATCTTAGACTGGTAAAACATCTGAGAAGCATCTTGCTCATTATTACTAGAAAACCCAAACTCACAAGACAGTTCTGCTGAAGGTGTTGCCTCTGCAGCGCTCCTAAACTCGAGGACAGTAGTAAACATGAAAAACCACTTACGCTTTAATCCAAATAAATGTTGCAGTAGCAATGCGTACTCCACTGCCAACTCCGTATCAACTTTCTCCAAGCTTTTATTGGACTGGTCAAAAAGACCTGGCCTTAAACAGAACCAATTTCCTTTTTAAAGAAGTCATAAATCACCATCTCAAAATAGAGCAATAACTTTCTGCTTACCGCACATACTATCTTGAACCCCTGATGCAGCATATAAAATACTTCATTCTGCAGGGAGGAACAGAGATTTCCTCACATGTAAGGAAATTAATTTTGAGTCCTCTGAGTTCCACACCATTTTCATGTGTGCAGTGGAAAATACTGCAAGCCACAGGGACTATGTGCCTACTCCTCCTCCAAGCAAGTCACCCAGAACGTGGCCCCTTGCTTAGCACAGGCAGTATATCTGGTTTTATTTGCAGTGGTGCAAGCTCTCAGGGAGGGCAAGAGCTTTATGCACTACACCCCTCTACCCAGGAAAAGAGAAAAAGATACTGGAAATGGAAAACCCTGTAATGTTTTGCAAGTGGACAACAACCACAGGGAAAGCAGAGTGAATTACTCCTTGAGGGCTGCAAGTCTTTAGCAGATGCAGCAATGCAGTTTAAATCATTCAAATCCCACGACAGCACTCACATGACATCACCTTCCCCCTTGCTCAGTCTTCCTACAAGTTCTCTGTTGTTTCAAGTATCAACTTGTCTTTATTTTGAAGAAATGACTATAATTTCATCATAATTCTAGCTGCTCACCCATGAGACGAGCACAGCTCAATTCTGGCAGCATGTTTATCACAGAACATAGATCTTTGAAGAGAGCATCAACACAACATTGTTTTGGTCACGTTTTCATCTCCCTTTCATCTTCCGACAGACACGAGCATGTTTGTTTATGCGCAAATGTGACCGCCAGAACTTTTGTGTCTATTTTCAGATATACACATGCTTTCATGATGTTTTCTTCTCCTAGGAATTAAATCCACACCTCATATTCACATAAGCAAGATCCCATTTGTACAGGAAACCTACAAAATCTAGGCCTGTAGCTGGAAGTATGAAAAGACACAGGTTACATTTTTATTCCTCCAGATCCCATTAAGACCTGTTTCAAACACATTCAGCTTCCAGAGGTAATACACAACCTCAGCCAAGTTGCAAGAAGCTTGTTTGTTTTTTTTTTTCTAACCTTAATATGCCGTACAAGTCTTTCCCTCAGATAAAATCATATCCATTTATTTTTTGTCTAAAAATGATTTATGGACAAGTTTACAGAAATAAAAGATGTGATTCATTCAATGGTTCTTCTCTTGCAAAAGAAAGCTTCCAGCAGAAGTTTTCCCCAGCAAGTTGATTCTCGAATACTCAAGACTGAGCACAGGCTGGTGATGGATCACCCCGAGTACACGCACATCCACACCTGCTGTTCCTGAGGCAGCTGTATGAGTAACAAGGACCATGCTGCACCACGGGTGTGGAATACTGCTTGCCCTGTAAAACAGTTACTACTTTACACAATAATGTATAATGTCATATGCAGCTTCTTTCTGCTCATTTTGACAAAAGAGAAACATCCAATTCCTCTTTAAGTCTATTTTTGGTGCCATGTCTTCAATTTGGGACTTTTTTTTTTTTCTCCTAACAGCAGCTTTCATGATACCATCAGGATCCTGAAGGACAAAGGCTGGCATGTAACTACCCCATCAAGTCCTAAGGCAATTCAATTTCATCAGCAGAGGTAGGAACTATACAGCACCCACTCCTTTACTCCCAGCTTCACACACTGCTCTGCTTCCTTTCTGACAAATTAAAGGAAGCATCATTGAACTCGTCCTTCTGTGTGCCAGCATGGTAGCAGTATTTGCACTCTTTCAAAGACAACAGTCTCTTAAGGACAATTTCCTAAAAAGCCAAAGAATCTCCTGTGGAACTTGAGGGACAGTTTTGAATATCTTCACTACAAAAGCCTCAAGGGGCAAATGTTCTGCCCTCGACACATGCCATGCCATGCAGCAGCAAGGAGATGGCTTGGTGGCTTCATTAAAAAAAAATTAAGTAGAAATAAGAAACTGATTTCTGGCTTTCCAGGAATATGTCTGCAATCAAAGCAGCTCTACAGCCAATGTACAAATCCATGTAATAATGATCCTGAGACGGGTTAAAAAGTGGTGGTTAGACAAGTCATCCATGAACAAAGCCACGTCTGTGCAAAGAGAACAGAGACCCAATTGTGGCAGAGACTTCCTGCCTTTGTTGCCCATGGGATGGACATGGATGCAGAGGCCACACCAGCATTGCCTGGTAAAGGGTAACATGGCAGCACATCTTGTGTGGGGCTGTGCCACCCACTGTTACCCACCGGGCAGCTCTGGCAGCAATGCGGAGGGGCACTGCAGTGTGCACCTCAGGAAGCGTCAGGGCAGATTTGCAGAAGCTATGATTGAACTAAGATCACTACTACTTAAATATAATTTGTATCAAGACCGGCAGTAGTTACATCCTGGATTTTAATTATTTTTTTCCTGGTTACTGCTAAGGGGATTTTTGGGAGCTTTCTGAGTCCAAACAGGGATAGTATTCAGAGTTACAGACTGGTTAAAGTTGGAAGGGACCTTTAAAGACCTAGTTCAACCTTCCCTGTCATGGTTAGGGACGTCTTTCCCTAGATGTTCATTAACTCTCCCACTGCAGGCTTGGACTGTGATGTGTAAGAGGCCAAGTGACCTGCACCCAGCTACGTGCAATACCAGAAGGTATTTCAGAATGTACTTAAACACATTATAACTCTTCTCTAATTCAGGTGAAACTGTACCTCATATTCATCCTAGGATTACCCATCTTGCTGAATCAAGATGTTTTTACTTACTTTAAGTAGAACAATATTAGAAGATAAATCTCCATGGAAGAAAATTACACAACCTGTTACTATGGAGGTCAAGGCACCAAATTTTAGAAACCCAAGCCTCAACACTAACTCCCACTGCTTGTTTTGGGTTTCTTTATCTTTAGCCATGATCACATACATTAGCTACAGATCATCAAAACCCTAAAACTCTCCTGTGCCTTTAAACCTACCCATCCACAAGCCTTTGCTTCCCCAGCAACTTCCTGCTCCTGCCCAGTCAGAAACCGCTATTGCAGTCGCTTGTTTGGAAACTGCCAACATCTGCTGTTAAGAGAAGCAAAACTCATAGACTGGGAACAGTCTGCTCACCTGCATCCCCCGTGGCTCAGGAGAGACCTTTATAAACAGCCCCCTCGGCCTTGGAAGAGCTGCTGGGCAAAATGCACACAGAGAACTGGAAGACACGATGAGGAGGACACTCAGTGATAAGCTTCGGACTCAGGATAAGCCCAAGAGTGTTGCATCTTTATTATTACTTTCCAGAGGAGCCTGAGAAGTGTAACATGGCCACAAACAGGCTGGGCATCAAAGGGGAAAGAGGACATGACACATGTCAGTGCTTGGGCAGCCAACACCAAGGCAGAAAAAATCTGGGTCTAAAGATGAACATCCTGGTTCTGCACCAGTGAAGTCAAAGAGAGGTTAATTATTACGCAACTATTCATGCAAGCCACCAAGTTCTTCACTTAATTAGGACGAAACACAGCTAACCATAGAATATAGCTGCTTCTTAAACAAAGATTTTTAAACTAAAAGTGTAATTTATGGGATCAGCACTGTATGCAATAAAGACACTCAATGACCCAGACTGCTCATGGTGCCCTTTTGAAGAAGGTCAGTCGCAACACCTGGAGACCAGGAAGACCAGCCTTTTGTCTGAAGTTGATCCCAAAACCAACAGAGAGCCTCTGGGGTCTTCAGGACTCCGCCAGGTCCAAAGCGGAGTCTCAGTGCATCACTACTTCAGGCTGGTTTGTTGCATCCTCCTCACTGCCATGGCTGTTGTCCCCAAGAAAGAAAATCAGTCTGCTCCTTCATGAGGTTGCAAACTAGGCTTTATTTTTCAAAACACAAGACCAATTGACCTACCAGGTACACACTACTCCCTACACCATTTTCATGTTGCACACATGATCACAGCTATGGGTTAAAAGCAAAATTCAGTGTTTTATCAGAACTGTAAATGTACTGACAGAATAGAGACACTGCCCTGCAGGGAACACAACTTATTAAAAGTGACATGATTCTTAAACTCATGTATTTATTTCAGACTGGGCCAAACAGCTTTTGCTGTTTTTTGCAACTACACTTGAAAACCTTCCTTTGAGCAGAAAACAGCACAAGTGCAGCTATTTTTATAGCCATCTAAAAAAATCACAGGGCATGACATACCTTAATTTTTACCACATGGTAAAGATGAAAAACTGGAACAACCTCTCTCTTTTATCCATCTGAAAGCCTAAATGAGTAACTTTATTTATAGCTACTAATGGTGACCACTTCTGAACTTGTTTTTTTCTCCTCAACAAACCACCTTTCCAGCAGGGAATATAAGCTTTCAGCTATGCAGACATTTCTGTTATTCCTGCTCAGTATGGCTTTTGGGTTGTCAAACAAACTTCCCAGGTCACTGAAAAATAAACAAACAAACAGCAATTTTTTTTTTTTTATTGCCTCAGTTAATTCCAACTACAAAGGTTGGAAAGAGAGAGCAGATATGCAAGCCAATCACTTTTTTTTTTGCTTTTAAATGATTTTGAAGCAACTCCTTGTCACATATTTCCTCCTATGCAGACATAGGAGGTGCACCAGATCATTTACTTAAATTTAAGGAATGGAAAAAAACCCCCATGTGCAATATACAAGAATGTTAGGTAACATCAAACCTTAGCAAGGAACAACAGGTTAATAGAAGGCACATATATCATGTTTAGATCTATACTAGCAAACAATACAAGGTATTATTTTCCCCCACCCTTTTCCTCTTCATGGGTACATAGGGAAAGGAAGCAAGAGCCAGAGCATTGCGGCTGGAGTACAATAAAATATCAGGAAGCTAAACAAAGATACACACCCACAAATGAAGCAGCAGCTTATATAGCCATACCTTTGAGCTTACTGGCACAGCCTTTTCAAACATATACAAGTAGGATCTTAGCTTCCAGGTGGTCTCAGACCCTTCCACACGTGAAGTGGTAAAGAGCAAACTTCCCAAAAGTCCGAAGCACAGACTACCTCCAGCAGCCTCAGCGACAAAGCACTTGCTGTGTGACAGAGGCCTTTCATCATTTCTCCCTCTTCTAAGTTACAAAGATCTGATAAAAATCCAGCTGTTTCCTGAAGAACAAGTGGTAGTACCACAACTGGACTTCCAGAGAGAAAGAGCCACTTGCTGACTACTCTGGTACAGTGTCTGCAACAAAATTACCAGAGATTATGATCATGGTAACACCAAGTAGGAACTTCAGTGTCAATAAAACTTAAAAGGGCAAATTTTACTACAATAATTTTTGCCCCCATGAAGCAGTACTAGCAAATGCCAGAGTCCTATTTCTTACAACATATGTTACTGCAGCTTTCTCAAGAATAACCCCAGATTTCTCCAATATACCTATATGAAACTATCCAGAACCACCCAGAACCACATCATTGCTCAATACAACCAAAAAAAAAAAATTAAAAAGACCACTATAAAATGCAAGTCTTTCCAAAATGTTGGCATTTATAATGGGAGTAAATGTTGACCATCTCAAAGGCAGAGGGGCCCCACAGAGAGACCTAGACATATTAGAGGGCTGGGCAATCAGCAATCATATAAGTTTAACAAGGGCAAGTGCCGGATTCCGCACCTGGGACGGGGCAGCCCTGGATGTTTGTACAGACTGGCGAATGAGAGGCTGGAGAGCAGCAAGGTAAAAGGGACTTCAGAGTCCGGGTAAATGGCAAGTTGAATATGAGTCAGCAGCGCCCTGGCAGGCAGGAGGGCCAACCATGTCCTGGGGGACATCAGGCAAAGCATCGCCAACTGATTGAGGGAGGGGATTGTTCTGCTCTGCTCTGCATTGGTGCAGCCTCACCTTGAATATTGTGTGCAGTTTTGGGCACCACAATATAAAAAAGATATAAAGCTATTGGAGGTCATCCAAAGGATGGCAATGAAGATGGTGAAGGGTCCAGAGGGGAAGGCATATAAGGAGTGGCTGAGGTCACTTGGCTTTTTCAGCCTGGAGGAGACTGAGGGGAGACCTCATAGCAGTCTACAACTTCCTCACAAGGAGAAGCAACGGGGCAGACACTGATGTCTCTGGTGACCAGTGCAGGCATATGGTGTGATTCTTGGGGTGGTCCTTTGCAGGGCCAGGATTTTGATGATTCATGTAGGTCCTTCCAACTTAGGATATTCTATGGTTCTATAATATCAGACACTCAACCAGCAAATACCACTCAAAACCTCCAGGTAGAAAAACTTCAGCTAGCCAGACAACAGCAATTTAAGATTATTCTTCAAATTTGACAGGAACTGCAAAGCCAAAAAAAAGCTTAATTTATGCATTTTAAAGCAGTACCTTTCAGTCACTGTTGTCCCATCCAACAGGAAGATCCCTTAGAGAAGCTATCCTGCTAAAGCTTCTGTGCATCCTGCTCAGAGCCTCCTCTCTTCCCCCTCCCCAGGAGGGTCTGGGGCCATCTCCGCAAGAGCATGACCTGCGACCCATTGCTGCAGGTATCTCGACCTTTGCTGCCTTAAGCCCTTTTTGTCTGTTCAGTTTAGCCAGTGATTCATGTGCACCCACTCTTCTTGCCTAACGAGGGACGACTCCTGCCTACATGCAGAGCAGGAGGCACGTCCCTGTGCTCCTGGACAGCCACAGCTCATGCTGCCTACCAAAACCTCTGATGCCTTACAGCAGAAAAAAAAAAATAAAATACCAAGAAAACAGCAAAGCTTTTGTGGCTTCTCTGACTGCATAAAGCAACTGTGCACTTTTTAAATCAAAGGTTTCCAAGCAATATAAAGGAGTGTTTCTGTAACCGGCACACAAGTTCAAGAAATCAAAATTCAGAATTACAGTCGTTATTTGCCTGACTCCAGAAGCACCCGGAATGTTGAATCAGTATCTGAAGGAAAAGGATCCCATGACTCAATGTTTTCCCTTTACACTCTAAGAACAAGACAACAACAAAGGACCACTGGATGCTCACAGGAAAATGCACAGAACTGGGTACCACTTTCTGTCCTCCAACAGCTACTGATGACATCTCCACCGTAACTGCATGGTACAAAGGCATCCTACTGACAAAGGTGTAACAACACAGTAAAAGTTTAATACTACTATTTCATTACCCTGCAATTCAGTTTTTTTATGGGCTTCTGTTAAAAAAAAAAACAAAAACAAAAAACAACAAAACAACCAGGAAGTTTACTACTGCACCAGAGTCCTAGTCATTGAAGGTACTGGATTACCAAAGCAAAATGATAGCAGAAATGGTGTGATAGAAATAGAAATTAGGAATAAAGATTCTCAAAACTAAAACAAATAGGGAATCAGCCTTTTGCTTTAAATGCTGCGCAACTTTACAACGAAATCCCACCTATCAACCGTTAAAACTTCTCAGATTTGGCATGCAAAATATTAGAAATGTTATTTCAGGGGGCAAAAAAAGAGGCTGCTGCACAAATTACATTTTCTAGCACAAAGCTGCTGCGTATATTTATTCCTTGAAATAGCTTATCAAGTATCACACGGCAGAATCCAACTGGAGTTTCAAGAACAAAGAGCTCACTTCATCGGATACTCCTCCTGGTACACAGTCTGAAGAGCAGCAGGAAATACCACCCTTCAAAACCCTGCTGTAAATGCTGCTCTTATTTTCTTCTAGGGAATATACTAAGTGATTGGACACACCAGACAAACCTAATCAGTGTACCCATCACCAGAAAGCTGTAATGAGGAGATAAACCCTAATCACAAAACCACAGTCTATTTTTAATAAGGGGAAGAGATCCAAGAAGATGACCATCAAAGCAAGAAGTCTGACCTAAAGAATGAGAATCTACTCCTTGTCCTGACGTGAACTCCAGTGTTGTGCCAACTTGGCTCCTTTCTGAAGCAAATAAAAATATTCCCTAACCAAGATACATAGTTGGGTTTTGACCCACTAAAATGGTCAAATAGAAATGATCTCCGCTGGTTCTGTAAACCAGACGGGTACATTAAACAAAAGGAATTGGTAAACAACTTCATAAGAAAAACAATCTCATTCTCTTAACAAATATATTTAACTTAATCTGAGAAAACATTTTAATGTCACGCTAAACAACAGCAACTAAAATAGGACCAAATAATCTATTTCCGATAATGGTATAAACATCAATACTTTTTCAAAACAAGGAATAAACTTCTCTTATCTCCTGTCCCCAAAACCAGGGGCAGTTTGGCTGAATGCAAAAGAGAAGGCACGATAATCTTCCCAGATAAATCCTGCCCTTCTGTCAGCAAGACCAGGAAGGACAACAGACATGTGCAGCACACAACACCCAAACCACACAAGGCTTTGCCAGTAGCACCACTGTCACAGTTCTAAATGCTATTCAGAACTACAGAAGTGTTTTTTCCCGATGCTGGAAAGTTCATCGAAAGTTTTCTAAAGCCTTTCGAAAGTTTGTAAGAGAAAGTGGGCCAAGGGATTTGGGGTGAAGTTACTGGGAGCTGGCACTCAGCAACAATTGGAGCCTGAGGTCTCCACCTGAGGTTATGCTACAGGCACCACAATCAATCCTGACTTTGAGACCATGATAGCAGGCTTGGGCAGCAGGGTGCCACTCTACCACCACTGCAATGTCAAGAAGTTAAGAACAGAGAACACAACCCAGAAGACCCTCAGTACTTTAATGGCAACCCCAGTATAGAGGCAGATGTGCCATGATAAAATACCCTTAGGTAAACTTGTTCAGGGTGGAAACAGTTTTGCCGCCAGGGGAAAAAGCAACAACCAAACACTTTCCTCTGCTAATGTGTCCTAACAGCAACTCCCTCAAGGGCATTCTCCAAAACAAAACAGACTTGTATTAGCACACTCTTGTATCACTGACCTATAATGAAGGATTATGAATAATTTCCCAAGAATATATAGGAAAAGGCAACACTAACACATCAAAGGGCACTTTTATTTCCTGAGTCCTCCTACACAGTCCTTCTCCCTCTGCATGCTGTCAACCAGGATCAGGTCTGGAGGCACAGCTTGGCCCCTGAAATCTGTTGCTGAGCTCCCCTCTCTTCCTTCCTGTTTCCTTCATTTGGAACAAACCAGAACCAAAGCACAAAAAAATTTATAGAAAGATTTAATGCACCTAAGAGATGGACTAAAAAGAATATTGATTACTTGAGCATTCACCTCAGCTTCATATTCAGTCAAAAGTCTCTAGTGAGGCTTGCCACAAGATGAAGATGACACACTTTCAAAGAAAGGAAAATCTGATACTATAAACCAGGCAAAATGGCTCACTGAAGCAATTTATGTATTTGCTATAGTGTATTAACATACAAATACAGGAACCCTATTCAATTCTGAAGTCTGGCAGGCCACTGGATGGTACAGGAGTACAGTCTACCCTCCAGAATGTTTTCCTTCAGCATGCCATTAATCCTAGAAGTAGTAAGAGGTATTACACCAATTTCTCCCACATTTAGGCTCTGCTCCAATATGCTCAAATTTACCCACTGGGCACAATGTCATTGAGACATATAAGAAATCCAGCTTAAAGTGTACTGCATCTGAATTTTCAGTGCAAGTTTAGAAAACCATACAAGTGACCAGAACCCTTCACTTTTGAAGACTTCCTTCTATACACTGCAAACATTTTCTCAAAGCCTTAAAAGGGCTGAAGTGTTCCTTGCAGGGTTTTTTCCAGCCCTTGACTGTGGCTACTCCATGGTGAAAAATACCTAAGCACAATTGCACACCAGGAAAAACTAGAAGATCTCATATAGAAATTGTGTTTTAAACCCCTCCACAGAGGACTTTACAGAAAATGGAAATAACTTTGTCCAGTAAAACCAAATACAACCCAATGTGTTCGGCCATGCTTTCAATGTGAACCAAAATCAAGTCTGTCCCTAGTAACCTACTCAACAAGAAAAAACGTATTATCAAGTTACTCCAACAATCCCTCATGTTTGGGATTTTGATGAAAAAAAAATCAGGCAACACAAACCTCTAAACTTTCTACCAAATAAGAAGGCTTTCACAGGCTAGACCAAGTCACTTGGCCACAAAGGAAAACAGCACCTAAATAGAGAGCAAGTATTTATGAGTAAAACAAGCACACGTATGACATGTTTACAGCTCAGCAGCCTTCCCCAGTCAGTCACTGGTTTGCAGTGGGAAAGTGTCTGGCTAGTCATGGTGTCCATGGAACAACATCCTGCAGAACAACAACCAGCCACCTCTTTGCTGGCTGTCCTGGCTGAGGATATCAGGAACAAGCATAAATGATACTTGGACCTAGCTGAGATGACAGTATTGATCACCGACTTGGCAATGAGTCCAGGAGCAGACAGTATATTTTCCCCCAACACCCTCCTACTTCTTACAGAAACCTTTAGAAATACAAGGAAATCTGTACTCATTATTCTCTCCTAATGAACCTTTCCCAGTATATTCTTCCAATTTAACACTCATATTTTCCATGTAACAAAGCTCTAGTTTCTTCTTCGGCATGAGTATAGTTTATTTCAAAAGGCAGATCTGGAGCACAGTTAATATCAGCTCCCATTCTGAAACGCAACTTCGAAAAGTTCTGTCTTTAAAAGAATGGAGCATTTGAGCTACTTAGCAGGCTTCTTAAGAAAAGGATAATCCATTGAATCTTTCTGAATCAGAGAGTTGTCCAAAACAAAGTTGCATTACAGTAAATATGGCCAATGGATAATGCTCAGATTTCAGACATAGGACATCTTAGAAAATGTTAAATGATTTAAAAAAAAAAAAAAGTCACCATGCAAAATTTGAACCAATAATACCTAGAACACAGAAATTTGCCCTTAGCTGTCATCCCAACACCAAACCATCCTCCTTTATATCTCAGTAATGGTTTAAAATGTGTCAAAATGAAAAATATCAGTAAAATCAAGAGAAATGAGAACGCCTAAGCCATGACTCTCTGATACAAGCCTGAAGTCATAATCAATCTAGCTAGTTTTGAGGTCGCATCCCAAAACCTGTAAAGTTGCCACAATTAGTGACTTAAGGCTAGTAATCCTTTTTTTTTTGCCCCCTTAGTTGAAGACTTAATTCAAAGTGACTTATTACGTTCTGCTCTTTTACTGGTGCTCCACCCAAAACTATATTCCTGGCTCTGACCACAGCTGGGGATGGTGATTCACTAAGGAAAAATACTGGCCCCACAGCCAAAAAGGTTGGTGAGATCAAACTACCCAGAAGATACGATTCCCTCTGGAACGGTGATGGGCACACAGTCACCACACTGGACATTTAAGGGGTGGAGCTGCTGCTTCTGCCCCTTGCTGGAGGCTGCTGCACCTTCCACTGCGTCTGCACCCACCCAAGAGACATAAAAAGATATTTGTCTTGCTAGAAATTTTTTTGAAGTTACATCAATATTCACTATCCATACTGAAATTAAAAAAAAAAAAAACAAAAACAAAAAAAAACAAAAAGGAGGCACATTATTCACTTGTCACGGGTCAGGTCTGGATTTTTCTGTGCAAACACAGTGAAACTGTATACAAATATTCACACATATGTACCTGCATACAGAGCCAGGGACTTACCAGTTTTCCTTGAGCTATCTTCTAAAGCCAAAAACCAGATTAATGAGACTGTATTGGTCTTACCACGCCAAAACTCAAGATTCAGCTAAAAGCACCACCAAAGAAGCCAAACATGGTACAACCATGCATAATTATTGATAAGGGGCCCCAAATTTTTCATTCTATATTTTGAGGCACACTGGGGCAACAAGAGCACTGAAAGGTTGCAGAGTTTCTCAGGTTACTCATTGGACCAGCACACTAAACTCTCCACATGACAAAGAAAGCTCAAGCTCAAGCTACCCTTCCTTTTTGCTTCCCTCTCTCCCACAATATGGTCCTCTCCTGCTATCACAGAATCACGGATAAAAATGTGGACCATTTCTGCTAAAAGCCCACGCCACTCGGCTTCAAAATTAGTTGGGATTGGCCATGCTTTCAAACACAATTCCCTTTTACCAGGCAGCAGGCTGTGCAACAGCTCTGAAAGCAAAAAAGAGCCACAGAGGTTCACAACCTTCAGTATCACCCATACGCAGTGATCACCAAATGAAAACACATAAAGAAGAAACTCTTGTTAGAGCAAAATAGCTTGCACACAAAGCGCTAACACAAACATACAAGTAGGGAAAAGACCAAAAAAAAAGTAACATTTCAATGAGGTGTCACCAGAAGGTAAAAAACCCAAAGACTCATTACAGAAAGCCAACTTTTCTGTAATGGTGGGTTTCACAGTTACCCCTTGGTTGGAGTTTGACTGAACATACCAAAAAAACCACGAGCAGACCCTGCACAACGTGGAGCCTCTATTGCCAACTTCAATACTTACCTATTTTGCAGTTTTAAGAGAATTCTTGTGTCATTTTACAATATGTGCCGTGCCAGCAGGGTTGCTAGGCTCCAGCCCAGCGACGACTACGCTTCAGTTGCACAGATTTGTCTTATGAAAGGTACATGTGAAGTATGTGTAGTGGGCAGTTACAATGATGTGTTACTGATGAGCTGAATGTGTTTTCTAACTTGGAGAAATAAACCTGCAAAAACTTTCTTTTCTTTCTGACTTAGCAAGGTACTCCTGAGCCTTCTTGAAACATTTTCCATTCAAAATGTAATGCGCTCTAGTTAAACTAAAAATAACTGTTGATGAAACAACCATCAGCTTTTAAAAAACCTAAATCTGAGAAGAAGTCCCAGACAGCTCAAACTTTGGAGAACACAGCCAATGTCAACAGCCAAGAGAGTCACTGTTTCTGCTTGGCATGGATTTGGCATTCAGAAGCTCTCCTGAAACAGAACCTTTCAAGCCACTGCTCATGGGATGATGGTTTTCCCCCACCAGTTGAAAGGCAACTTTGTTGGTGTAAGCTACACTGCTTACACTAATACCAAAAGCTGGAACATCAGACCTGTGCCTGTGCTATCATTAAAACACTTCTAGATGAAAACTGGGGAGACTTCCAAGGTTGTCCTAAACAGGTACACCATGTTGCACAACGCAGCCAGAACTCATGTATATCAATACAGGTATTTACTGGCAACACCAGATTTTCTCTTTAAGAGAATAACCTTGCAAGTGCCAAGGTGTATTGGGTTTGCATGGTCAGGTTTTGGTAGTGGGGGGGCTACAGGGGTGGCTTCTGTGAGAAACTGCCAGAAGCTTCCTCCATGTCCAGCAGAGCCAATGCCAGCCACTGGCCAAGGCTGGGCCCATCAGATACGGTGGTAACACCTCTGTGATAACATACTTAAGAAGGAAAAAGAAAAAAATGTTTAGGCAGATGCAATTTCAGCCAGAGAAAAGCCAAGTGAGAATATGGAAAAGACCCACGCTGGAGCAGGTGGATGCCTGAGTGGAGGCTGTGAACCTGTGGGAGGCCTGTGATGGAGCAGGGGAAGGACTCCTCTCCCTCAGCAGCAGAACAATCTGTGATGAACTGACCATAACCCCCACTCCCCACCTCCCTGCACTGCTGGGGGGTAGCAGGTAGAGCTTGAGAAGGAGGGAATAGTGGGGGAAGGTGTTTTTAAGATTTATTTTCCTTCTCATTATCCTGCTCTGATTTTGTTGGTAATAAATTCAATTAATATCCCCAATTCAAGTCTATTTTGCTTGTGACAGTATTTGCTGAGTGATCTCTCCTGGTCCTTATCTCAACCCATGAGCACATTGCTGTATCTTCTCTCCCCTGTCCAGCTGCAGAAGAGAATGAGTGGCTTTGGTGCGTGCCTGGCATCCAGCCAGGTCAACCCCCTACACAAAGCCACTTGGTTGCAGGAGGCAGTGAAGCCCTCAAAGGACTCAGTGCTGTGAGGTTGTGTTCTTCCAGATGTTGCAAGGCAGCACCAAGGAAAAGTTTTCTGCCAGCTGCGAAACTGAAATAAGAGCTTCCAGGTTCAAGCAGATATTTCCTCTGAAGCTAAGTTCAAATTTCTGACCCATATCCTTCCAACAGAGTGAGGTTTAACACCTGCTTCTTCAGGAGCCCTTTCCTTAAAGGAGAGTACACAAGCAAACATGTGCAACTATGGAAAGCAGAAACGAAGGAAACCCTCCTGAACTTGAGGTACCAGTGGCGCTGCTAAGAATAAGAGCATTCAAGACACATAGTATCTGCTGTGCCTCAAAGAACGCTACCCTGCAGTTCCAAATAAACACCTGTGCACCACTGGAGGAAAATTAGCTCCTATGATGGTGATGCCTTTATAATTATCTCCTACATCAACTACCCAGACATGCTAGACAGAAGGCAGGAGACAGTTGCTCTCTCCAGTTATGGAAATTAAGGGGCGGGGGGAATCCTTTAAGTTTGGCAGCAGCTAAACCCAAACAATCCCTGCAGCCCCTGCTATGCACACTGTGCTGCAAACTCCCTAGGAGCTGAGCACAAGCTTGGAGGGCAGGTTTGGACAAGATGACCTACCGAAATTCCTCCCAACCTCAAGCCCTTTCTGACCTCAGCTGGGCCAGCAAATGCCAGAGTCCTCCTGTGACAAGGACAGCAACCGTGGTTCAGTACAACACACCATATGTATTGGGTAAAGTGACTCACCCATAAGAGGAGGAAGGTAAAATTGACTTCTGCATCCACTTCCCCTGCTTCCCTGATAAGCACTGCTTGGGAACTTCAGATGCTGAAAAGGCAGCATGAGCTTCCCTCTCCTGCCTTTTTTGTGCAAAATTTCCTTGTCTTCCTTGTCATCTGGAAATTACTCTCCTCCTTCCCTGATGGATACATCCCCTTTTAGCAGGGATGCATTCTCACTGGGAAAGTCTGACCTCAGCTACCAGAGGAAACGGCTTCCCTGTGAGACCCTAGCTGTTGGTAAAACATATGGGAACAATTTTCTCAGGCTGTTTTGAACAGCACAGCCAAATGGCTCTAATGCAACATCTATACTTGTATTTCTGTATATGTATCTCCAGGATTTCTACAGGTTTTAATACTTAAGATATGCAAATATGACTATATATATACTGAAAAAGTTAAAATTCTACCACCAACCTTCCTTCAAAGACTGTAATGTAGTACAGACCAGTCAACAGCCTTTTTTAAAAACCTCAGAAAACCCTTTTCCTCTGTATTAAGAATGCAACTTTGTTATTACTTTCGTATCTTTCAGCATTTTGGGGGGTAAGTTCCAGGGCATATGCCTCCAGCCTAATTCTTTACTTAGAGCCATGGCTTTTTATAATTGGTTGAGTTAGAAAATTGGGACAGGGATGGAAATCAAGGCTTCCTGGAGAAAAGTAAGACGACGTGTTGTCCTGTAAGAATAAAAGCTAAGAGTACTAAGAAATAGTAAAGAAAGGAAACTGGGCAGCAAGATGGAGAAACCAAAAAGCTGTTAAGTCACAGATGATGGTGGGAGCTTGGTGCTATCCCACACCTCACTTAAGGCAGCAAGTCCCAACTTCCCCTGCAACACACATTCCTACACTCCAGAGGTGTTTTACTCAGTTGCCTCATTTTGCTGCAGTGAGCATCACCCTATACTGAGAGCAGGTTACAATTAGCATCTATAATAATGCAGGGGTTTTTTTCCTATAACACCTTTAAGTTGTTCAATATTTTTCTGCAACAGACAGATTTAAGACACTCTTGCCTCCAGGGTGGTGAACAGGCACTTCTTGCTCACACTGAGGAACCCTGTGAAGTACCAGTATATACCCTTCTCACTACCAGCTTTTCTCCCCAAACATAATTATATTAGCAGACCTACAGCGCTGATAAACCAGAGCAGAGCAGACTGGGCTTTTTACCTGTGCCTTTTATCCAGCTTCCTCTTTCTTGCACACACTAGAACTTATTTTAACAAGAACCTTAATTCCCTCAGATAAGTCAGCAAATATTTTTGTAAAGAGCAGCTGCAGGATGTCTGCCTCACACAAATTAAATTACCTAGTGGCTCAATCCAGTGCCTTCAACATACATTTCTTCTGTGGTTGCTGGGTCAAGCCCAGTGCATTTCTGCTATTGTGCCTCACGTTCCCCATATGCCATTTACATATGCTCTGCGCCGGTGTGAGGAAAGGAAAATGTTTATACTTATGGGTGGGACTTTGGATGCAGATTAAAGTCAAGGTGCTATATTTACTGATCTTTTAAAGTAATATCAACATGTTGAAAGGGAGTCAAAGTTCTTAAGAAAGATCAAAGTCCACATGCAGCAACCACAAATTAACATAAATACATGCCGAAATGCTAACACAGACTGGCAAAATTTACGTGCATTTTCCCTGGAGCAAGTAATTTTGGCTAATAGGGGAGTCAAAACCATGAAAACTCTTCTTCACCTTTATGTAGGGCATGCTACAGTACTTTGTGTTGGAGCAAATGACTCTTCAGACTAATTTTGCAAGGCTAGGCTAATATTGCTCATGGCTTGCAAGCTTTTGAAAGGTGAGGGCTACATCCTCTACAGGGAAGAAAAAAAAAGTAATATTACTACTTAACTCAGACTTTTTTAAAGCTAATCCTGTATTTCTTCCTTCTTATTGCACTTGACAGAACTTTTGTTGTCTGACAAATGAAAAGCCAACAAGCAGTAAAGTGTATGACCTTCTTTTATTTGGCTAATTATTATTTCAGTAAACAGATCACCTTTTTTTCTTGTGGAAGCATCAACAGCAGCCCTGAGAACACGAGGGACGTTATTTCATGAGGGCAAAGGACAGTTTTGCAGCTTAATCACAGCTCTGTAAAACAGATGCCCGGCCAGTATTTACAGCCCTGACACTGCAACTGCTTCGGCAAGAGGTGCAATTAAAGCAAGCGTGCAGGCAGTCACCAGAAGTCACAACCCAGACGCGGGCTCTGCCAGCAACCTACAGGCGCAACACAGACACACAGAAGCCATTGACCCCGGACACCTTGTGTTCCTAAGGCTGTGCCGACACCAGGCGGGCTGAACTGATCCGGTAAAAGACTGTTGTATAAAATTCAGCTAACTTGGACCAGAAGAGGACCCAAGTTCAGACTTTCAGCAAATACTACTTTTAGCAAATAGTAGCAAGGCGCCTTTGATTTGGTTTCCTGACCCGACACGCAGAAGTTGCCAAGATTCACAAAACCACGGTAAAGCGCAAAAAATTGTCAAGACTTCAGCATGCTTACTTTGCATCGGAGGATTTCGTCTATACTTGCTAACACAAACTTAACGAAGAGACCCTAAGAAAAGAGTGCCCAGCGGCAGCCCTGCTTCTGAAACCTCCATCGTTTGAAGCCTCTCATGCCCGTGCGAGGCGGACAAAGCGCGCTCCCCGGGTTTCACGCAGGAAACCCCCGAGGAGGAACGCCCGCTGCCCCCCAGGCGCGGTTTCAGAGGCTGCCACGCCGCCGGCAGCAGGGAGCGAGGCAGGGACCGCCCGGGCGCCCACGGCTCCACGCTTCGCACGGGGCGGGAGGTGCCGCCGGTGGGCGCAGGGCTGTGGAGGCAGAGCCGCGGCACCGGCGCCTCCATCCCCTGCCGCTCTAACGAGCCCCGGTCAGCGCCGAGAGCCTGCCCGGCTGCGGGCAGCCGGCGGCTGCGGCAGCACCGCTCCAGCTCGGAGGCCGCGAGTTCCGCCCCGGAGAGGCCGGGAATTTGGGGGGCGCAGCTCCCTCCCTCCCTGCCTCCCTCCCTGCCTCCCGCTCCCCGAGGGGCTGCTCCTGCAAACCCCTGCAAACCGA
>VXAY01006829.1:728743-743551 GCA_013399855.1 Oxyruncus cristatus | reverse complement strand
AGGCGGGGCAGGAGCAGAGGCGGAGCCGGGGCCGCGCCGCTCCTTGCGCCGCGCTCAGCCGCGCCCCCGCCCCGCCCCGCCCCAGACGGAGCGAGGGCAGCGCCCCCCGTCCCGTCCCGTCCCGTCCCGTCCAGTCCCCCCGCTGCCCCCGGTGCGACTCCCGCGGCGGCCCCGGGAACGTGTGTCCGGCTGTTCGTGGCACGGCAACCCGCGTCCGAATGCGGAGTGAAAGGAGCGCGGGCGCTGGAAGGGGAGCGAGGACTCGCCCCGGTGTGGGGGCGGCACCGCTCCCGTGCTCGGCAGCACACGGCCGTGCAAAGCTCCGCCAGCCGGCGGGAGGTACTGCCCGAGGCAGGTGTCGCTAAAGAACATGTACCTGCAGAGTTCCGCTGCGGACAGGCAGCCCTTGGGGAAGTGTGTGGCAAACTTGTGTACTGCCTCTCCTCAGCCGTACGAGTGTTTCTTTGCTAAACACATCCTGAAACAGCCGCTCACTGAGACACCAGTGCAGATGAAAATAGCCCTGCTCTATGTAGTTTTCCAACCCTTTACTTTATATGTGCAAAGCAGATATAAAGTGTTCAGGTTTTGGAGACATTTCTTTTTCATAATTTTGCACTGACCCTCCAGTACAGAATGCAGCAAAGGATAATCAAATCTTGCAGATACCAGCTCATTTCTTTCACATTGCAGAAAGACATGTATTAAAAATAAGTCACAGCCATAAAGAAAGGGAATGCAGTATTCGGTCTTCCGGTTGCAGGCAGAATCCTACCACTGCTTTGGGAGCTTGAGCATATGAGCAACAATACAGAAGAACAAGCCCCTGGTAGCAGCAGTAATCATGAGTGTGCAACTCTCATTTTTAAAGGGTCATGGCTAATGCATAGAGCACAAGCAGCGCTAAAAAAAAGCAAGCTTAAGAATACATACACTACACAAGGAAAAACTTTCTTTTTTCACCTTTTTGTCAAAAAAAAAAAATTATCTGAATAAGGAGGAAAGCAGGTAAAAGAGGTTTGGCTTTGAGATACACCATGTCAAAAATGGGGTTGTGATAGACTTCCAGGTTCACACGGTGACATCCGGACAAACTGCTGTGCCATCAAGGTTAGCACTAGGATAAACCAGCACAAGAGGGACTTTCTGTCAAACAGGTACCTGTTAGAGCCTTTGTGGGGGCTGTGGCTGCCTGCCCCATCACACACAAACGGGATGGGGGGATGTTTTCAGACAGAGAACCTCAGACATGGCCATCTGCTACAGACCAGCAGCTCTCCCCAGTTCACCTTCCCGTGGCCAACCACAATGGCTCCTGGCAGAAAAAGGAGAAATACTTTCCAGCTTGCTTGTAGCCCAGCAGAGTCCTTCAGGCAGCACCCCTGTTGCAGCTTGCTAAGCTCAGCTGGGAGAGATCCCCTTGGAGACCCTGCAACATCCTGAGGGCTGCCAGGGTGATAACTTTTCTTGTCAGCCCTCCTAATATCTACTCCCATGTAAACAGGTTGTACCTTCTTACAGTTGCTCTGAAACTCAAGGTTTGCAGAGAATTTCACCTGAATTCGCTTGTCTACACAGTACCTCTCACACAGGAGTTAGCCTAAATTGTTATTCTTCTGTAGATTATATGGTATAAATTCCAGTGTGGAAGCTCTGAAACTCTATTCCAATCTGCTGCACTTTCAAAGTTACTCCAGAGGAACAAGGTTTTTTTCCACAGTCACTGTGCCGGAAAGCTTACTCTTTCAGACAAGCCCTAATTTGGGGTGGGCTGAGTCAGATTGGAGGTATTTATTAAGTTATTTTGACTTCTGATCGAATACTTTGTTTGACACCATGTTATTGGACTGTAGTGCACGTCTGGCTACTGCACTGTACATACTCAGGTCTATGAAGCACAACTGAATGTAGGAATTAATGAAAACTTTGAATCCATTGTACAATAAAAGCAGCCTGTAGGGTTTTTTTAAATGAGAATTTGAGTAAATTGCAAGAAACCATTACCAATAGACTAGGACCAGATTTACACAGCCTATAAATACATTGCAGAAGGAATGAGTATTCTCTTATGGTGCGCATGCATTGCAAAAGACTATAAAACTCCTGAGACTTTTCTTAAGATACAGAACAACTGCAAAGTTACAGGAAAGATCTAGGAAGAGGGATTTGGGGAGCAAAGGGGAAGGAAAGAGCAGCAAGCTCACTCCAGCAAGCTTCTTCCTTCTCTCCTTCTTTGTCTTCTTGTGTCAGTTCCACGCACAGTTTGTAGGAACTAGCATCTGTGTTTCATAGGAGAGGGGGTTTGAAACATGGTGTTTCCTTTTCCCACTCTGAAAATGACCCCAAACTAGTCTCTTACTCATTTTATGCAATTGTTTTGGAATTTGGAAAACCCCACAGATACACTGTACAAAGCTCCATGAACATCTGGAGACTTGGCCAGTTCAGCACAGCTCCGATTTTCTTTTAATTGGTAGAAATTCCTTCACTGATTGTGTGTCTAAGGTAAATTACTTCCTTTTGAAGCTGCTCACATTCATGCCGGCTCACCTTTCAGCCCAGATGAGGACCAGGAATGGACCAAAAGCTGAGTTTCACCTTGCTGATGAGACACCTTCTCACTGGCTGCAAAGGTCTTACCCCCTTGTGTGGGTGGTTGATGGTGAGGTGGTTGGTCCTTGGGCCCCTTTTCCCCAGCCTCTGTCTTGCTCTGTGCAGTACAGTTTTGGCATTTGCTACATTGGCTTTGGTCTCAGCTGGTCTGTTAGGCAGTTTTAGTATTCCTCAGTTTATATTTACTGTATTACATAGGCCAGGTCTCACCTTCACCCAGTTTTTCTGACCTTTCTTCCCTCCACCAGTAGTTACTAAAGTCCATATTTGACCAAAATGTCTGACGATAACAGACGTCTCTTCCTTCCTTAGGTCCCAAAGTAATCGTAGCAGCTGGAACTTTAATAAGATCCTGGACTTTTAAAATATATTTAAACTACTCCTGTCTCTATCAACAACTCTATCCCATTGCATGCAGCTTTCCATATCTGCTCTGGAGGCAAAACCAACTTACTGACTGAAGCCCAGTTATTTATAAATCATATGCTTCACCTGAGCTGTTTTTCTTCACAGGGAATTTCCACAGATCAAATTTGTAGGGCCTTTTTTTTAAGATTTATTGCACCTGCATTTATTACAAAGTTTCTAGACGTGATTGCATCCCAACAAAGCATTAACTCATTCCTTACTTTGAGCACACTTGGTCAAATTCTAGATGCCCGTTTTTCAAGGTAACTTTTTCCTCCATTTTCATCTACCAAAACTGTCAGGGCACCACGGGAGCTGACGGCTACTGGGGCTGGGACTGTTGGCAGTACTCTGGGTGGGTGATGGCAGTGCCTAGCAGACAGGACTCATCCCATCACTCCAGCCAAGGGCACTTGGGCCATGGGGAGGTGGGCAGAGCCCTTGGGGTGGGCATGGATGGTCAGGACTGGGGGTGCCCTCAGGGACAGTGACTGTGTATGAAAAGCTGCGCAGTTGCAAGTCCCTGTCTTCACTGCATCTGATTGTCCATGATGACGGTCTGTGCATTTCATAAATCCTGTTCTCTGTTCAGGAAGCAAAAATTTATTCTGCAGCTCCCATCTTAATGTGAGATCTGGGGGATGGGCATCTTTATATTCTTTAGTTTTATATTCTATGATTTTTTAAAAAGGCTGATGAATTCTCATTGCATACACTTCAGGCTTTGCTCTTTCTTGGCTTACCTTATTTTTCAGTTGCTGTTTTTCCACAGTGCTATCACTGAACTCAGTGATTTCAACTTTTGCATGCCTGACAGGTTTATCGCACAAAAGCTTTTCCCACCCTCTCCAGTAGTTTTCGCTTCCCTACTGTTGGCACTGATGTAGGTTATCTGCCTTACACACAGCACTACTATCCATTCTATCAGGCATGTGGATTATTTCAGTCAAAGAATTAAATTATATATTCAGTTAATTTGAACTTTCTGATTAAAAGGAACCTAGATTTACATTCTCTTCTCACCAAAATGAGGCAATGTGTTCTGTTGTTCACAGCTCAAGGCCTTATTTCCTCCAGTACTATCTCCAATGTCTGCTCTCAGATTTTTCCTGATTTTTCTATGTCTGTCCGTGGCATAGAATGGCATCATTTTTAGAGTAGCTTTGCTTACGGTCTGCATTTCTGGTAAGAATTCCTCTTTCTTTAAACTTAATACAAAAGAGGAGTTTTACCCTCACTCTGGGGCTTCTATTATACTTGTGAGCTCCTGTAAGGTTTTAGCTATCTAACTTTTGGTAGACAAGATGTTGGGCATTAACAAATGTTTCTGTAGTAGGTGACAATGTACAGGAAGACTGCTAGCACAGAGCTCGGGTTTCTACCAATCCAGTTTTGGGGGATGCAGTGAAACAAAAGACTGCTCCAGCCAAAACTGACATGATCTGTGCAGAACAAAAGACCCAGATTCCTCATGCTCTTGTCCATTATGACCGCTTCACAAACATGTGCTCGGGTTTCAAAGCCAGTTCCAGGTCGTGGTCATGGCTTTCAAAATAATTAATGGATTCTCTTCAGGTGAACACCTAACAAATGGGCTGGACAGCCTTCCACTTTTTCTGAATCCTGCTTGAAGCAAGCCAGCTCTCTCTGTGTGCTGTACCATGAGCGGAGTGTCTGACCAGCACCTGTGAGATGTGAGGTCCTTCTAGGTCCTGGACTACTTGCCAGGATGAGCCTAGCTCTTAAGCATAACAAGGAATGGATCAATTATTCATACTCACAGATGAACTTTATTTATTAACCTTTAGGAGTAATAAATAAATTAAAAGTCAAGAGCTGGCAGATTTTTCTAACAGTTTCATTTAAAGCTACTGTGACATAAAACAATTTCAACATTTCCTTTTTATGTAAACAACCTCCCAACAGGAATGAGGAAAAAAAGCTGGGAGACATCTGCTTGGCTTCATCAGTCTCTCTTTCTCTTCTGGATCCCAACAGCTTCTTTGATTACTTTGATGTTCTTAGACCCTAATTCACTTGACTGTAGTTGCAGTGCAAGTACTTTTCTGGAGTCCTGGATGAGAAAAAAACCCTGCAGAAGTCCCACCCAACAATCACAGACAGATTTAATACTTTTCTGTGCTGCTGGGCTGACCATGTATCCAAAATGGCAGGCCCATTCCTTGTTGAGGATGTACAGATCCAAAAACTGCTACCATGGACCTGGACTGCTGTATGCTACTGCATTTGTAACTGTCAGCTTGAGGTCTTGTAAAGGCCATTAAGTATGTGTTCTCACACTCAGTTTCTGACCAGAACCTCTACCTGGGAGATTATAAGTTTTATTTTCCACATAAGAACACAGTCTCTATTACAAGGTTTTAATATACAATTTCAGAGACTCCAGATTTTTTTTTCCCAATGACACAGAGCCATCTCCTCATTTGATAGCTGGCAGCATATATATGAAGATGGACAGCTGTCTAACTTCCCATGGGTTTACCCATTTCCTGAGTTCTACTCAACCCTCAGGCATTGCCTTTGCAGAGCCTTTCTCTTTGTTGCTTATGATCCTTCGTCTGCCTCTTCCCACTGTCCTTCATATGAAGTGACCTGCTTCATTCTGGGCCCTTCAGGCATCATCAATGCTCGTGGTGGCAGTCTGCTCCCTACATTCAGCTTCTGTCACTCCTGGCTGTCTGAGCTTTATTGGCCCTTCATCTCATTTAAGATTGCTGTTGCACTTAGTCATCACCAGCATCTTTTAATCCTTTAATAAGCTTGTCTTCTCTTACAATCTTATTTGCCATCTATTCATTTAAATTCTGTTTATCATCTTGGAATACAGTTTTAAGGAAAGATGCCTGCAAAGAGAGGGCTGTATTGTACAAGGGCATTGATTTATCACAAGAAGATACCTGCTGGAAGAAAAACAGAGAAGTGACAGACAAAAGCTATCAATAAGCTTAGAATCAGTTAAGGGATAAAGACAGTGGGAAACATAAGAAAAAGCATAAAAAGAAATGAAAGTTTTTCTCATCTTCTTCGGGATCAGATTGTGAATACGTTTTCCTTGCCCTCACCCAGGTAGCCTGTTTAAAGACAAGTGTGTGAAGGCAACTTGTAGTTGCAAATCCTGGAGTCACAGTTTATGCACGTGTTCATTTATCAGGTAGTCAGACCTGTGCAAAACATCTCAGCACATCTCTGAAGGTCACCTCCTGCAGATCAGAGCCCACAGGGGAACCCACGAGGGCACGTTTTGCTGCCTCAGTGCCACGTAAGCCAGGTTAGTTCAAAACACTTCTCCTAGCAGTTTAAACTAGGTCATCCCCGTTGTTCTGAGGCAAACAAGGAACACCCATCTTTCCTTGCCCCTGGCAGTGCCATGGAAGGAAAAATCTTCAGTGAAAGGGCATTAAAGCCCAGTGAGGGCCAGTCATACCTTAAGACTGCTGCTGTTTAGCCAGCAAATATAAATCAAAGGCTGCCTTCTCACTAGTCATGTCAGAACAGTTTAAACCATGTCCATGCTCTCTCCCAACCATTTATTGCTCCCTCCGCTATGACATGTGTGAAGGGTAAGCCTACCTTAATGCTGTAGCTTGGGACTTTAGAAGTGAGTTTCCAGTCTCTGCCACTTCTCATGCTTTGGTTCATGTTGGGAAGCAGTCGCAGAGCATGGAAACTTTTTGCCCTCCATGGGAAATTAAGCTAAAAGATATGCTCCAGAAACAGTCTTGGTAACTAAAGAGTATGAGGACATAGGACCAGACTAGTGCTTGTCTGAAATACAGCCTCTAAAGTGCACTTAGCATGGACAATGGGCCCTCAGCCTGAAGTTTCACTCTATAGATACACCTTTATTTTGCTGCACTCTTTGCCTGTGTAGCATAGCCATTGTGTTTCCATGGGTCGGTGCAGCGAATGGGAGATGAGGGAACTGTTCCAAACTTTTCTTTTGGTTTAAGTTCTGGTTTTATATTTGTTTTCTTAAAACAAAAACTTGTCAGAAAAAATGTTTTGATTCTGACCAATTACCTGAGCAGGTTCAGATAAATACCTTGCAAACAAGTATTGTTGCAATACAGAGAGGTACAAGGAGAAGCGTGCTCTGCATTGCCTCCAGCATTTGTTCCTCATACCAGGTCACAGCTTTAAAGAGCCAGGAGGAACAACCTTCAGAGTCTCTTGCACTTTGGAGAAATCTTATGCCTTTTACATATGTAAGACTTTATCAGCCTGAGGGATAGTTGATGCTTTCCATCAGTGCTCTTCCGTTAGAAGTTTCTTTCCATGCATCTGCCATGGTAAGAAATATTCTTCCCCTTTGCCCCTAGACTCCTTCCTGTGTTTGAAATCAAGAAATCCCATCATAGCCCAGGAGAGCTAAATATTCATTTCAAAGCATGACAGAGTTTCCCATAAATGCAGTCTAGTGGGACACTCAGAATACTGCAAACCTACACATAATAGAGGAGGATGTTCTTTAGAAGTTTGTTAAAAACTGCATTTAGTAATACAAAAATGATATTTGATGATTGTATACTTGCATGATGACATTTTAAACTTAACAAATCTTGCCTGAAATACTCTCAAAATCTTCTCTGGTGTTGCATTGTTGTGATAAGTTCAATTTTGGTAGCTTAAATTTTTGCCCAAATACACTTGTTTT
The DNA here is from genome assembly GCA_013399855.1 of Oxyruncus cristatus. Classification (NCBI taxonomy): domain Eukaryota; kingdom Metazoa; phylum Chordata; class Aves; order Passeriformes; family Cotingidae; genus Oxyruncus; species Oxyruncus cristatus. Next base: position 735,855 of record VXAY01006829.1, on the reverse strand, counting down.
GCTTTGATATGTTATTTGCTCATGATTTTAGGATGTGTTTAGGTCTCAGCCAAGCTATAACTTTATAGGTTTGCTTATTTACTGAGTACATTCAAGTGAATAAACATGCCATTTCTTTGTTACAAACAAAAGCAAAGTTCCTGGCTTACATCAGTTTGTTGTCCCAGAATAGAATCAAAGGCTGCTGAGGTAGTTTAGGTCCCTATTTAGAAATAGGAAAACCTTTGTTTTGTGTACACAAATACTAAGCACTCCAGCGTGAGATGTTAGAGGAAGCTAGGGAAGTTAGCAAGCCCAGTGCTAGCTGCATTCTTGGCATGCGGTCTGCCTGTAGCATTATTTGGTGTTTGTGTTTACTTGCCATATATGACAATTAGTAGACTGGAAAGACATGGAAGTGATGTTTAGTACCAGGCTTGTTAAAGGGTATATGAGAGTTCATCTTCTGTTTCCCTTGATTCTTATTCCAACTGTTTTACTGTATACCATTCCCCTAACACCCATAAAACTGTAGCAATGCACATTCTTTTCTTAGTCAGTGAATTACAGGATTTGCACAGGATGTAGCAGCAAGTTGTAAACAGAAAATAAAGTAGAAAACAATTCCATAGATGCAGTTGTAACATTTGAACAACAAACACGATAGCAAAACAGGTATTTTTCAACAACATGACAGTAGCAAGCCCCCTAATTCCAATGGGCCTTCAACTGGAAACTGGGGAAAAACTTGCATTTGGATCTTTTCAAATTCTTTCCTGAAACAGCAAACGCCTGTGGGTGTGCACTACCAGAACGTAATGTCTTTTTACCTTTACTGCCCTGTTGCTGCAAGTAGGTAGAATTTCAGATACAGTGGAATATATTGAACAGTGAACCTTTTTTTGTTTGTTCGGTTTGTTGTTTTTGTTTGTTTTGTTTGGGGTTTTTTGGTAACTCGTTCAGAATTCCACAACTGGAAAGATTTCTTTCTTTTTGTGTGTGTGTTTGTGGGCAGAAGCTTGAATATAACAGTGAGGTGTATGTGGGATTTGCCCTTCAGTTATAATGTCAGTAACTTTTTCCGTTAGAAAACTACTGAATCTTTGCTAGAGATTTTTTGCTCTAAAGCATTCCAAACCCTTCTAGAAACCTTGCAACACAGCTAATCCCTTCTGCATCTAGCACAAGTTCTTCAAGTTTAAAGGCTTTAAAAGCTAGTATAAATCTCTTCAGAGAGGAAGCCAAGACGAACGTATTTGCGGGACAATCCCAGCAGAATATAGTCATATGGAGGGAAATCATCAGAAGTGAAATCTGGCAGAATATTCAGCTGGCATCTGGAGGGTGAGCAGAATAGTGCTATTCCTCCTAGTCTCAGTTATCACTGTAAAAACTGCAGGAAACCAAGCCTTTTTGTTGTTTTTGTTTGAAGCTCTGTGCAAAGGTAAAGCTCTGCAGCCACTGTTCATCTGCGGAAGACTAATATGGCAACAAGACTCAGCCTTGGCTGGGAGAGGCAATCTTTAAAGTCTGATCTAGGCTAGTTTTCTTGGTGGTAACAAATCTGAAGGATATTTTGTCCTGACTAAAAATAAAAATTTCTGGTTGAATTTAGGGCAGCCTTTGCTACTGACTGACCTAAATAAACTTTACTAGTTGAAAGAAACAGGTAGTTCAGTTTTGTATGTACATTTAGTGAATCAACTTTTGTCTAGAAGCATTGGGAAAAGGTTTCTTCCTATCTTCAGAAAAATATGTGAATCCCTTCTCAGAGAAAAAGTCAACGTTAAAAAAATAAACATCAAAAGGTGAAGCTGAGTGATGCTCAGAACAAAATATGTACTAAATTAGGGTTGTATGTTTTGCCTTTTATTAATGGCATGCTCAGAGGATACTGACTCACTCAATGACTGAAGTGTTTGTGGCTTGGGACCTATCCTGAGCCAATAATTCTAGAACAAGGGAAACTCTTCCTTTACTTTTCTTTACACAAAAAAGCTTCCAGATCCAGTTGTCATTTGCTTCAATACTAAGAAATACGGCAAGTAAAGCACTCAAATTAGGCTCTCTAAAAGAGAACAAGATATCATGTGAGATTATTCAACTACTGGTGAGGTTGTCTAAAAAGGAACAATCAGGATTTCATAAGCCTGTTACTACTGTTCCCTTTCCACTCAGGCAAACCCAGGATCAGTTTTGCAAGTCATCACTTCACCATGTCCTTTCAAGGAGGACTTTGCTAGCCATGGGGTCAGACAGATCTGAATTGTGGTATGAGGAAGAGAGCTGAGAAGCCAGCCACGGTGATTTGTTCTCATCCATCTAGACTGCCTCCAGATTCTCTCTCTGATGAAAATTTTGGTCCTTTCTCTTTGCACAACTCTAACACACTTGCAGTTGTTTTTCTGTTGTTCCCAGGAAGTGATAGATTAAAGGGGTGCACATCTCTGACTCGGCACTGTGTTTACGCTTGGGCGTTTTAGCTTGATTAGAAATTCAACTCTTGCTATTACTCAGGTGTCAGGATTACTGCTGTGGAAAGCATCTGCCTTTGGGGAAAGGAGATAAATAATTCAAACATCATACTGAAAGTCACCTTCTTCTTCCACTGTGCTTGATGTTTACCGATCATAATCATTGCAATGTCTCTACAGTGTGACTCTGGCACTGTTGAAGGGAGGTAGCAACTGTAAGGCATCTTTTGCCTTCATGCGGCACTAAACATGTGGCATGTAGGAAGTTCCTTCCCAATGGTAATATGTTAAAGGATCCTCATTGTCAACGTACTTCAGTCAGAATTGCAGAAATGCCATTTTATGTTTTCCCAACACTTGGCCTGACCTCAGCAAGATAGCAATCCAGCTTTGTAATCATAACTATTATTAAAAAAAAAAGGTATCTATTTTTAATTTTAGAGTTAATCATTGTTAATAGTCTAAGTGTTTTATAAAAGGACTCAAGATGAAGAAACTTTAAAACCAAAAAGGTTTCCATATTTAAATGTAAAATGCTAATAGAGTTTGAAAAGTCTGAACAGGGTTCTTTTGAGTCGATTAGTTACGCATGCAGTGAAAAGATGCCCTCAAGATGCTCACAAGCTAGGAACCTGCTGAAGCACTCCTAGGGTTTTCTTCTCATTCCTCATGTAATTATCTCTGCCTCTTTGTTTCTGTTGCTACTAGGTACCTTTTGTTTCCAAATTATTGCCATGTGAGTGGACTTTTGGAACTGCCTGGAGCCCTTGCTAAGTCAGGGAGTCCTTTGCTTAAGTGGCAGCAGTCAGTAGTTCAGAAACTCACTTCAAACTACACGTTGGGCTTGGCATGATGTCTGAGCTGCATGAAGATGAGCTTGTGCTTAAGTCTCCACTGAACTGGATCAAGGGACAGTACTCTTCATAAGGGGGTCTTTAAAACACCTAACTACTGTTTAGCAATAAAACCCAGCAACCTGAAGTGATGCGTGAGCTATTTTAAATGTTAATTTTTTTCAAATCCTTCCTGTCTTAAACATTTACAGTAGATAACAATGTTTATGAAATACACCCAGTGCTATTTTTATCTAATTGGAAGTTACTCCCATGGTCTTATTGGAAACATGCTGGGATTTACAGCTGTGTAACTGACAGACAAATGACATTCAAGCAGTTGGACTGCACTCTGAGCAGTGATGGAGTGGGAAAGTAGCTCCACTTTCGGCCAAATAACTGCTGCTCAAACCTCGATCTACCACTGTTTGTTAGTACCTGCTGCTTCATGGACAGGGCAGATCCATAAATCTTCCACTTCTGGCTAAGCCATGCCTATCCTCTGTGCTGCAGATTGCAACCCCTGAAGAGGAAGGCTTTGTGCTACACTCTGGGGTCCCGAGGGTATTCTGGTGTTCTTCTGCGCTTGTCTGAGCTCTTAGAGCTGCCCCTAACCTGTGCAATGTGACAAGTGCCATGCCACCGCGAAGCGTGATGCAATGCTGGCACAGCAAGGGAGTGGGTTGGTCTGTAAGAGCACTAATCCAGGCTACCAGTTCATACAGACCAAGGGTATTTTCTAATTAGAAGGTCTCTACTGCTTTAAAACTGTCAGTCAAAATGGGTTTCCTTTTGGTTTTGAGGGAGAGGGAGATTTTTTTTCTGAGTGACCTTAAATTACCCAGACTATACAATGGGTGGCATGATCAGGACACTCACAGTGGCCACTTCTTCCTCTGTAGTCCTCCCCCAGCATCTTTTTGTCCACAATACATCAGATCCATTCATGCGGTTTTCTCCTTCCAGTCTTACCCTATTCCTAAAAAATTCACAAAGGAAGAATTGAGATTCCAAAAAATAATGCCAGCAGAAAACAGAATGGAGACTGAAGCATTCTCATCTTGAAAAACAGGCCAACAAAGAGAATATTGTCTTCATTTTGTGAAAGTTTTTTGTCAAATTGCTTTGACCTCAGCTTTAGACTTATCTATATGTTTCCCTGTAGCAAAATCTGAAATGCTGACAGAACAGCATCAGTACTCACAGTACAGTAATCTCATGACATCTTTTGCGGTTGGTCTTTATGCTCTCCATGATAAAACAGCAGCCAAAAAAGGGCACATTATATCTAATTACCCTCACTCAAACTTGGATGCTATGCAATGGACAAATAAAAATCAGCAAATGTTTTCTTGACTCAACTGTTGGCAGTTTTCAGCTTTTGAGATCTTTCAAAATAAAAGTATTTGGGAAGCTTTTTCACTTAACCAGGTGCATTGCAGCTTCTAAATATAATCCTGTTTTTGGCTGGAAGCCTGCCACAAAGGATCAGTACTGAATAATTCCAATAGCAGCACATAAGCACATATCTAGCTCATGAAGCAGCTGGTGTTTCTTTAGCTGTGCAAAAGCTGCGCTTGGTCAGGAACATCACAGTCAGCAGGGATGGCAATTAGAGTGAGGTCTGCAGACCTCACTAGGTCATGAAATTAGAGACAGTCAAACAACCTGAGATTTTTAAAGTCTAGAAGTAAAGAACTTTATATAAAACCAGCAAACGGTCTCTGGTTCTACTAAACTAGACCGAAATGAGGAAAACACTGCCAATATGAAAATTCGGAAAAAGCCCTGAAACATTTCACATCTCAAAATTGATGCCACCCTACCTATACCTAATGACTCGGGGTCCAAATAATTCTGAAGGTAAACTATGTTTTAAAAGATCTTTCTAAATGAATAGCTTTAAGAACTTTAGTTATGCAGTGATGGAAAACATGCACTTCAGAGCTGCTTTCTGGGCTAAAAGTTGTGCAGCGTGAATGGGGGATTTGGTCTCTGAATACAAATTCTTATAATTATCTACTTTTATTTAAATATAAAAATGATGGTGTACAGAGTGGATCTAGTTTTCTTTCACTTACCCTCTTTCTCCCGTTGATAAATCCCTTCAGTTAAAGAAGTCATAAAAATAGGATGGAAAAAAAGAAGGAAACAGGATTCAATTTATTGAAGGTAAAACTGAGATTGCGAGAAATACCCCTGTATGGAGAAGTTCCAAGATGAACCTCATATAAAATTCCATGTTAGTTCATAATCTTGTGACATATCTAATGACAATGTCCTGGGGGGTGGGGTAGAATGGACATAGCTCTTTACGTAGGACAGCATGACAGATAAGTTATCAGATTTTCATTACAGAGCAGAGTTTTTTTCACTTCTACAGGATATATTATAGTAGTTATTTAGGTCAATAAAGCATACCATTGACTCCAGGGAAGATGACAAAAAATACAGCAAACAAGCTGTTATTGATTTGTCTCAGGGACAATGAAATACCCACTGACCCATTCCCAGATCAGTTATTTACTGCTTTTCCTTATTTCTAGATGACAGCTAGCATGACAGATGTCCTTTATGTTTGTTGTATATAAGTATTCTAGTTTATTTGAATACATATGTGATGGTTCAGAATCTGATACACAGATGAGGTGCAAAAATCTCTGCAATGAGATAAACAGATTCAGATCTGAAAAAAAAATGTTAAAGAGTGTCTTTTCTAGCACAAATGATCTTAATAAAAGATATTTGCCAACAAACGAATACACTGGGCATGGATGTTTACATGTGCACCTAACTTCTAAGTGCAAGTTTTCATCTTCCTCATATATTATTAAAATTAATGGATGTGAGTACCTTGTCCAATTACAAGCAATGTCAAGATTTTTATTTCAAATTTTGAATTGTGCTCTTATAGCTTGTGGTATCATTGAAAGTCTTTGACAGATTTATATTACACATAAATTACAACCAGTTGTGAATCACTGGGTTCCAGTTCTATCAAAAGCTTCAGGTAATGTCATAAACCAAATCATAAACCAAAGGAGAGATTCACTAAACTCCCAATGGAAATACAGATCTGCAACTTCCACCTTACTTGCAATTTTATATACAAGCTCTGGGTGAGGGAACACCAACACATATACACCTTCTTGCCTAGATTCCCTTCTCTCAACTCCTCCTGCTTCATCATTCCCTCCTTTTCATGACTCCTCACATCCCTCTATACTGGGCATGTTGCTATAGTCACTGTCTCAGCTGCAGTTTTAAGGCTCATGAATCCTGATATCTGTCTGTTTCATTTCACATTAACACTGAACTGCCCTCTGCAGAAAAGTCGGCAAAACCAAATGTGGGACAATTCACAATACACACAAGTCTACAGGCCAGAACAGGCTTAATTAATCAATGAAGGTGTCTGTGCTAACCTCCTGGGTGGAGAAATGGTGAAATGGTGGAAAATCTGGGGTGCTGTAACCCCATCCCGATACTTATTTATATTGAAGGAGATTCCCAGGATGCACCATCAGTCAGTCCCACCTTGGTCATCACAACCCCGGGAAAAATGATTTCCACTTTGTGTTTTTCTGCGCAATTTGCACTGCATGGCATAGTACAGAAGGGAATTTTCTGTGAGGATATATATGTGAGGACACATCAGAGAAAGTCTGGCAGGTCACCTGCATTATGGCTGTGACATTCATGTCCAGCCCGTCCACAACTCAAAAGCATGTGTTTGACAACTACAGACATGTGGTTCCTTCAATTTCTAGCATCGAAAGAAAAGATATTTATTATTCTACTTCCCCTCCCCCCCTCACCCCCACCC
>VXAY01006829.1:701267-728737 GCA_013399855.1 Oxyruncus cristatus | reverse complement strand
CCCCCCCCATGTAAAGGTAGGGGATCTGGAAACCAAGAGGAAGGACCACTTCCATGTCCCCAGCCAGTGCACTGGTAGATGCAGCCCAGTGGCTCCAGGAGCCCCACTGCTAGCCAACTGAATGGTTTCAAAGTACAATGCCCCACGAAACCCTTGTCAGTGGGACTCAGTCATGTCACCTAATGCCTACCCACACTTTAATGAGATGATAACAAATAAAAAGATTTGGTTTACATAATTTACACCTGGATGAGCAACACCTCACCTTCTCTTCCTCCATGTTCACCTTTTAAGATTTTTGTAGCTTTCTGAAATGTTGCAGATAAGTAATCTTGAAAAGGTTAAGTAAATCTAACAGCTAGCAAGGGTTAAATAAACCTAATAGCTAGCAAAGAAAACCCAGAATTTGGAGCTGCAAAAAGCCAGGACTTGCAGAATTTGGCACTGGAAAACAGCTTGTACAGGTGCAGAAACATGACAGCTGTGTACGATCATAGCCAAGGAGCGAATTAAAATTGTTCTTGAAATTCCCTGGCAATTAGTGCAGGGACACTGCACATCATCAAAGTCTGTGCTCGCAAGTCCAGGATTTCACAAAGTGAAATAATGCTCATGACACTAGCTATGTTTCAGTGTGATTAGCAGTAATTAGACAGTGGGGAAAATCCCTGCAGACCAGATCTGGGACCCCATTTTGAAGTCCGACGTGGAAAAGTATTTAAAAAAACCTGCAGGCTATCATTTTAAAATGGAATCTACCTGATTTTAACCTTTCCTAGTAAGCACTGCTTGGGACTGTAAACTGTAAACATCCATAAAACAAACATCTTGTTGGATGTATCACTTTGGTCAAAGTGGATTAACAAAGCTCAGATAATTTCCCCATACCGATAGTGCACCTTTTTCACGACCAGCTTATCTGCAGATAATTTTTTAGGAGAAAGAACACAAGCTGGCAGAAAGGTATGTGTAACCTAATTTCAGTGAATGAGTTCCTCTGGAGTGTAATTGGTTAGAAGAAAATAAATCAATATAAAAAGCGTATTAATTATTAATATTTGATTTTTTGGAGTAAACATACAATCAGCATTAAAGACATGAACAATCCCATATATGTCAATAGAAATTTTAAAAAATGCATCATGGTCCAGTTTTGGTTGAGCCTTTGCAACAGTGAAAATTGTTTTTTTTAAGATTCAGGATTTTGAAGGCTCAGGGGTTTTTTAAAGGATGTCCTTGATGTCTCATATACATAACCTAGACTAACTTATTAATAAAGTAACCACCTAAAGTCAAATCAGAAAATGCAATAATAAAGCTTCTACCAAAATGATTGTGTGTTATATTGACTTAATTTTTTCTTTAATATAATACTAATACTATTTCTTCAAGAGAATGAAATTGGAGTTAAAAATGTGGAAATGACATCTATCATAAAGGATTGTACACTGGCCTAGAGAAGGTAACCCCTCCAAGTGGCCAGGGTGTCAGAACACTGCATTAAACACAAATTGTGTTAACATTTTAAAATGTGCCTGTTGGGAAAAAAATGTCAGCCACCTTCTCACTTACTGCCTTCAAGCATTACAAAGATGTCTAAAATATATAGGAATAACACACATGATCTCCGGGTCATAAAAATTTGCAGTGAGAGATAATTAAGTTGTTCATTGCGTGCAGTTGTAACCTTACGTTTTCTATGGCACTGTAGGGATTTATGCCCATGTTGAATGTTTTACATTGTTCTGATATAATTTACAACATGTCTAATTGAGCATAAAGCACGCATTTTTATCAAGATCAGAGACCTACTTTGCTTTTTGAACTGCCTAACCCTAAAGGTGTATCCACATCTCTAAAATGAAATATGCCCATGTGACGCAGGATGTGTAGACCTGAATTCTGCACGTGAGTTTGTCAATAATTTTCCTCTTGACCTTGGCAACTCACTAAGGAGGTCTACTGGCACACTGCCAGACACACTTGACTCCCACGGGACTCAGTAAAATGTGTGGAAGGATTAAGCCTTCAATGCCATGTCGCTGAATTCATTTACATAGTTGGATCCTCAAAGGAAAGATTTCCTTATTTGCAAAGGTGTTCCTGACAAACATATGAGACCTAAAATTTTACCAGATACTTTTTCCTTTGACTCATCCTAAGCAATGAAAGACAGAGAAAAACAATTTTCTTCACCAACAGGCCCTAGTTCTTTACTGAAGCTTCTTGACAGACCAAGCTTTCCCAGGCAGCTGCTTTCTGCTGCACTGGCACCTCATCCGTGGTGAGAACATCTGGGAAACTGTTGCATGAAAACACAGTGGGAGAATTATCTTCGGGACCTTTCACTTTAGGACATAGTTCTGTTTGCAATTTTGAAGACCTGGAGCTTACGTACATACAGATGCCATATCAAAATGAACAAACAGTCCCGCAGAGTGAAGCACAGAGCAGACAGGAAATGCCTTAAGGTAACCCGGGCAACCTTAATTTTCTCCATTTGTGCAGTCTTTAATTTTGTCATCACACGGTAATGGCTCTCCTTCAGGAGACTTCTCTGCCAGATGTTTAGAGCAGCACCAGAAACCACCAAATTTAAGGCATCTAGGCAGCCCGTGCTGGAAAAATAACAAAAAAACAGTAGTAAAGCCCACATGGAAATTTGCTGACCTTTTAGCTCTGACAAAACCCCCATAGTTCCTATGGGGAGTAGCATTCTGTTTTCACTTGTAAGATGGGGGAAAACTGAGGTAAAAGAAGCAAAAAAAGATTATGAAAAGTCCATTTTATGTAGAAATGGTAGTTCTAGGATGTTGATGCAAGTTTATCCAACTCCTCGATACATGTAAAACCAGATATTTTGCTGGAAGTCCAATACTGATCACTACCAAGCTCTGCCTCTCAAGGTTTCCTAGTCACCATATTTATTTTTTAAACAAGAGCTTGGTGACATAAATGGGGGAAAAAAAAAATCATTGTACTAAAAATTTATTTGCAATACACCAAAAAATGGTTTTCAATTTTCAAAGATAAATCAATTTTTTTATGAAGTCCCTTTTGGGAAAAACTTTCCCTGGAACTTTCACAAATGTGAAGGCAAAAGAGGAACAGTAACTGTTATACTGTTTATATAGTCACTGTTTATAGCAAACACAGTTGCTGATTTTGTAATTTTATAGAGAGACCCCAGCTGGAAATGTAGTAAGCTTGTTCTCCCCACTCCCACTGGATTAGCTATGCTAGGATTTTGTGTTGAGGAGACTGGCAACTGGAGTTTCCCCCAATACTAAAACCATAAATAGTAATCTCCTCCTCTTCTCTCTAGCTAGTTGAGATAATAATCAGACTAAGAAGAGCTTCTAGAGCAATTGCGGGATATCTGTATTAAGATTTATGAAATATTAAGTAGGAACGAGCCAATTGGCTGTTAATGTACCCATGAGAAATCCTTCCACATGAAATCACAAAAGTAAAGATGGTACAGAGGAAAAAGAGATTACCCGTGCTGTCTAAATTGCAGCATTTACTGCATGCTGGCTGAATAATCAAGTAATTATTTGTGAATACAAGGGTTCTACATGTGTCAGATGGACTATTTTTCAGTTACAGGTGGACTAAAGTTGTAAAGCAGAAATCAGTGTTTAACTGAAAAGGCAGTTGGAGGCTGTGATCTATTACTGTTGAAGCAAGCAAAGGGATTGCATTTGAAAAATGAGTCTGGATTATCTCCTGTAGAAAAAGAAAATATAAAAGTACACAAGCAACAGTAATAAGTAAAAGAGAAAAGATGAAGTACTAATAAATCAACAATAAAATTCATTTAAGAACCCTGCAAGCTGATGTGGAGCTACTGCAACATATGGAAAATTCCTCTAAATTTCAGTCTGTGGACTTGAAGGCTCTGAAGAACAAGGCTAGCAGATCATGGGCATCCATTAATAGTCTCTTGTGTCTCTTCTGGCCTCAGTTATCCCCTGCAACAAATCTCATTATAATTTGGCATGTTGGCCTTAAAACAAAAATCAGGTTATTAATCAGAGTTTGAGAAGTATTTATGACAATCTCTTTTTCCTATTTTATCTCCCATTTCAAGTGGATCCAAAAGCTTTTGTACCCAAGAGCACATACAATCTTGCTGCTTTGAAGTAAGAATTTCAGTGTGGAGTTTAAAATCAGCTGAAAACACCAGTCCAGTCCAAAGATATTGCATCCATTTAATTAAATCAGTAAGACAAGCTCTACAATTCACCCAATAATGAAAATTTTGTTTGTTTACATGTTTTCAGTGGTGGTTTCTAAGTTTTCCAGTAAGACAGGGAGGACAAAGGTGTCCCTCAACTCTCTGCTTCTGCTTTTTCTCCTTTGCTATTATGCTATGGGCTGGTGTGAGGGGCTTATAGCTGGGAAGGGAGTGAAAAAAGCATGTGGTCTTGTCAAGTTTCCCCAGCGTAAGTCTGGCACTGCTCCCAGAGGCAGTGTTTCCCCAGCCCTACTGTGTCAGGAGTGGTACTGTTGCAGATGCTCACTGACCACCCTTTGTCTTGAGGCTTGACCCCTCTGCCAGCACTTCTGGTGCTTCCTGTTAAGTGCAAGGAAATACCAGGGGGTTGGCATTAAACACAAACAATCAAACAACAAATAAATTTTGTCCAAAGTCACCTAAAAGCGTAGCTACCCTCTTTCTGAAGTCTGTTCAGGAAGATGCAGAGTTTTGGATCCAGCTCACTCAATCCATGTCTAGGTGGAGAATGAGGTGGGGAAAGTTGAACATCTTCTGTTCCCCAGGCTGTTCTGCCTGGCACCGGTGAGCGGTGGGAGACTTCACACAGCAATGGGAAAAATACTGCACATTTGGGACAAAGGCAAAACCCAGGCATGTTGTAACCAACAGATTTAAAATAGAGATTGACTTCAATAGTTTTATTCAGTGGATTAGAAACTTGCAAGAACCTTTAAAAAAATTATTTGGACAAAATGCTTTTTCTAAAATATTCACTAAAGAAAAAGGTGTAATATATTTAATTATATTTTCAGTCCAGAATAGAGTATCATTATAAATGAGGAAGACATGCCAGAAAAACCAACAGTTTGGTGGTTAAGGCAGCTCATCTGCTGTGTGGGATAATAAAGTCCAGATCCCGCTTTAAATTAGGGAATGTGATTTTCTTGCTATTAATTTAATTGTTTTCTTATTCATGCCAGGAGCCAATTTAAATTCACTCTTGGGAGGTCAAAATTCACTTCATGTTCTTGCAAATGGGCTGAATTACGTATCATGCATAATGTTAGTTATAAAGAATAGTAAAAAATCTTTTTTGGGGAGGATAATCTACATTTATATTAGCTAAACAACTTTGGATTTGACCTGCTTGGAAACAGATCAATTCAAAAACATAAGAAATTATTTCCTGACAAATAATAATTCTGCCCACATTTTTCTAGGGCTATAAGGGCTTGAATAATATTCACAAGATACCAAATGGCAAAGAAGAACATGAGAAAGTGGATTACACTCACCATCAAATTTACATTCATATGCATAACCAGCATTTGTGTTTCTGCATTTTTCTCATTTCCCCGTGAGAATGCAGTAATCTTGCTCTTCCCATTCAGGTAAATACATTCTTTTCTTTCTTTATTGTGAACACAGCAACAGCCATGAGGAAATAAAACTAGCAATATTTTAGATATTTTATGCATTGTATCATTAATGTATTTTGATAAATTGTTTTGATAGAGCTTTTGACAGAGCTACTGCCTCCAATGGTCTTTCAGATTCTTGATCTGAGCTTGTACTCCTGGTCAGCAGTTCAGGTCATCGACCCTTTGCAGTCTTCATTAACTTTGGTGTTACAGTCGCTTCTTGGTATTTTTATACACCTTATATTTCCTAAAGACTTGTCCAAACTTAAATCAAAGCTCAGTGGTACTATAAGACACTGACATTGGTTTACAACTAACATACTGGAGTACTGTTTGTTCTCCAAGTACTCAAGTACTGCTTGATTTTCATGGTATGAAACACAAACCAAGCTGACATTCCCAACTAACATAGACTAAAGAGCACATCTCAGCATTTTACAGAACAGCTTTGATGAAAATCATCCCTAAAATCAGCTAGGATTTTAAATTACGTGTGACCTAACTACTTGAAGGCAGGGGCTGAAGGAGCCATCACTCATCCCATTTCTGCAGGCTCCACTGGCAGCAACAGGACTTAAACCCCATTGGGGGCCCAGCGAAGACACCTCTGGGAGCAGCTTCCGAAATACCTGCCCAGGCACACTGCGAGAATGAGGTCTGAGCTGTGGGAAACTGTATAAGCACATCCCTCGGGCTCTCTGTCTGGGCTAATTTACATGGGCTTCCCAGTGCCTAGCATCAGTTCACTTATCTCTACATCTCTAGCCATATCTCTGTAAAAGAACGCTTTTAATTCCAAACCCTTTTAATTCAACCCCAAATTTAGCATAAGCTTGGCTAGAGCCGATGCATTGAAGGAGATTTAGGGTTGTTTTTTATTTTCAGTTTGCAAAACATACTGAAACAGATTCATATACACAGGTAACTGGAACTTTGTAGCATTTTTAGAAATAAACCCCTCATGGATAAAAATCTATGGAGTCTAATGTTTATAATGTCCTATGGCACCTTTTATGCAAGGATCTCAGAGCCTTTTCCTAATATTAAATGTGCTTAAGCACTCCACGTGTTATTTCCATTTTAAGGAAACAGTGACACAAACAGAGGTTGAGCAATTTGGCAAAAAGGTACATATAACCCAGACTTCCTGGACTCATGCCTTAGTCAGACAACAGTTCTATTGGGATTAGGTATTCAGCCTGCCTTGCTAAAATTATCTAATTAATAGGATTATAAAATGAGAGACTTAATATTCCAGTGAAACCTGTAAAATGGCAACAGTTTTTATTACCTGAAAAAGTGTCTGGATTGTGATACCATATGAAGAAGAATACATTCACCTCTTAGTAATACTTTGCATTTAAAAAAAAGAAGAAAAAACCAGAAGTGTTTTTTTTTTTTTAAATAGTGAACACATGAACAATAAATAAAAAGAAAAATCATAAATGTTAATTACCAAGGAAACAGAAGAGTTGAGTGAACCCATCTGCCAAAATTTAAGCTTTCATAACAATGTCTGTTTTTTAAAAGGTAAATTAAATTTTCAAATGTGTGTATGTCAGGTAAATAAAGATGATACAAAATGAAGTATCATGAGTTATTTATAATAATAGATACTTATATTCATAATAATAGAGATAGCAGAGCTGAACATGTAAATTTGTTAACTGAGTGAAGAGAAAGTGTCCACATTTAAAAGCTAGAATGTTATTTAAAAATAAATAAATTTAAATATTAATAAATTTAAAAATATTTAAAACTAGACGGTTATTTAAAAAAGCATCAGGTAGTTAAACCATTCTATAGATTAAGAAAGACTTTCGTATGTAAATTCTGAGTCTATTTTTCAAAGAAGATTTCAAGGCAGTAGGAGGTCAAAATAGGGCTTAGCAATGTTTAGGAAGGTATGTCTTCTTTTATAGTGTTTTTGGTGTTTATAGACCTTCATAAATTCTATGAAGGTCTAAAACAGTAAAATGATTCAAGTTATCCTGGATTCAACAAAATTAAAGGATGATGATATATTTGCATGTCTTGAAATGTTCTATTTGCCCACCATCATGCTTCCAACGTAGGTGACGGCACAGCAAAATTTGAATATTTTCTGTTACAAGGTTTAAATGGTTCATCAGGAGATTCACAGTTGTTTTCTTTTGTCAAGGTTTGGCTGGAATGAGTCTGCTGGACTAAGATTGATTCCCTTAGCTCACCACCAGGCAAAGAATAGTATATTTTTTTCTGTCCACACCCCTGTTAAAATTACGAGTTAGGTTCAAATTAATCTCAGGTTAGTATTTTGAGCAAATTCAGGCTGATGTTAAATCTAAGGGTCCTTTTACATAATCAAAGCAGAGTAAATAGGCAGTGGTGTGTGGCAGGAAGATACAGGCCTTCTAGGGAATACCTTACAAGAAAGTGATTCTGTAAAAGATGGACAGCCACCAGTATGGTCTTCTGCTAGTTCTCTCTGTCAGCAGGTCCCTGACTAGCACACCTCTTTTTCTCAAGCTCTTATTAATCATAGCTGGTCCTACGAGTCTTTGGCTATTTTTATCCCACACCACCTCTAATATCTGGTACACATCTGGTACATGATGGATCATTCTCCAACCAAACTGACAGAAGATACCAAGGAATGAGAACAGGTTGTGGGAATGTGTTAATATCAATGGAAATTTCACTTGGGGAGAGTTCTGATCCAAATTATATACATTACAATAGCCAATAAGCCAGGCTCAGATTTAAATTACTCTTTGGTCTGACTCAGCTCCACAATGTAAACACCAGGCTGCAAGTGAACACTGAGCAGATTTCCCAGTCTCTGATGTTGGAATGGCCCACTTCTCATGGTTTTCATCATGTTCTGTGGAGCAAGGACATGAACATTAGATTCCACTGTTCCAAGTTACAGTCCTTACAGCTGGGCTTGCCAAAATATTTAATGGTTAACACAGAAAAGCTTCAAAGGGAGAAATTGAAATATCCTGCCAATTCTACTTTTTCCAAGCATACCCTGGAGGGGGTAACATATTCCTGTATAAATGAAGACACCGGAAAAAGGACTTAACCCAAGTGACCTAGAGGATCACCTAGACATATTAGCTATTCTGGGACAACTTCCTTCATCATCTTGGTGGATTTGAAATAGTTTTTAACACACAAATTAGTGTGGTATAGGAAAAAGGCATTCCCACCCAGTTCTAGCCCTGTGGCTATATGGAGTTGCACCAAAAGCTCATCTGGCTCCCAGGCCTCTGAACCAAGGCAAACACAAAGTTAGCTTTAAATTGTTTCTTGCACTGAGATTACCACGAGTTGGTTCTGATACTTTATAAATTCTCTTCTGCATCTGTAGAAGAAACACTTGAGGGAATACTTAAACTATGCATTTAACTTGATACCGGTTTTCTTTGCCCACCCTATGGGATCCTCAAGTATAGACTTTCATATATGGCTCTCACTCTGCCTGTGGGTGCAAGATAATAGTTTGTAAAGCACTAATGCCCAGGACTGCTGATGTCATGTACAGTCCTACTGTCCTAGCTGATGCTACTATGAAAAGATGATCCCAGTCTGAAGAACTTCCTGCCTCATGTGCATCTTCCAATACTTACTATATCATTTCAGGGTTGGGTTTTGTTTTTTCTTTGTTTGTTTGATTTTTTTTTAAAAAAGTGAATAAGCTGGGAGACAGTGGAAAACCAGTAACTGGTCAAAAGCACACTATTTTTGCAGGTTTGCAGGACTTCTATGTGGAAATCTGGGCAGGAAGTAACTTGTTTGGGAACTGTAATAGCTCTCCAGGTTTCCTATTCAACTGTTACACAGGTGGACCTTGAAGGAATTTCCTTTTAGAAATGAAATAGAACCATATGGTAGCATCTACATACACTATTAAAGAACTTTAATATAAACACAACATCCTGACTAATTTTTTCTTTAGAACAGATGGTATTTAAAAAGGGAATGCAAAGGAAACACTTAAGATGGGAGATACACGGAACAAAACAGGTGAGTCAGAAGAAAGGTTCCAGTCTTGTTTTGCAAATTAAATCTCTTGCTGGAAAAACAAGGCTACTCACCTTCACAACAGCAGTAGCAAAATAAAATTGGGGACCTCATTTTCAGCCCTTTGTGCGCGTGTCAAACAATGAGACTGTTTTTATTCACAAAACATGAAAGGCAGGACTTGTAATAATGATGCAAATCTTGACTGCAGTGTACTGGCAAAGAACTGCAGGGGCTGAAGGAAATATGCATCATGTCCATTGAGTCTGAATCTGATCCATACTGTTAGTCAACCAATTATAGCAAGAATTGCTGCTATAAACCACCAAAGGATGGGGGATATTAACCCCCTGCAACACTGGCTGGAGATGGGAGAATGGTTAAGTCTATCATTCTCATTCTCGGACACGGATCAGAAATTCATTGCTTCATGGAACTGTGGCAATAAGTCACTGAAAGCTTTTTTCAGATCATCAGCTCTTCTAACATCATCAGCTTCCTAAGTGTCAAAACACTATTTTAACTTTTTTTTCAAGCAACTCAGAAGGGATTACTGTGTTTACTGGGGTTCCAGTGGTCTATCTTCTACTCTCCGTAGTACTGTTGAATTCATGTCTGACCTTGCCTTGGGACACAGTGCCATCAGTCTGTTATCTTCTATTTAAAAGGAACTACAGTTTCTGTGCATCCCATAAGACTTGTCAGCTCTATTTCATTATGAGGAAAGAAATTATGTTTTTTGTTGCAATATGTGCAGACACTTTATACCTTATTATGCTAACACCATAACCACAAACATGACGTCGCCCATCATCACAAGGGAATTAGAAAGTGTTTCAACAGATCAGTTCTTAAGAAAAGTGCTTTAGAAAAGATACCTCAATTTTGTGATTTTCTTTTTGCAGCAGATGTCACAACAACTAATGAGAGCTTGTCTGTTGATTTAATCCAGCTTTGTATCAAGCATTTCAAACTATTAATCAAATATTTTCATTTGATCCTCAAAATCCAGGTGATGAGCTTATCTTTCAAGACTTGAATAATAATTGTGACTCTTTTTCTCTTAACCTACTACTCTTCAGACTTTTTCTAATGTTTTCAATGGTTTTTTTCTGTAGCTACAAAGACATGCAGTACTTAATTTGCAAATATATTTTATCCTTCCATTTCTAGTGTTGTCTTTAAAAAACACCTATCATTTCACCTCTCCTTGATAATACCACAAGATTAACCAGATGTTAGTACTAAAACCTGCTTGACCTTAAGAATTCAAGTTCCAGTGAGGAAAGAGTCATGTGTGCATAGAAACATGTGTGCATATGCCAGCAAGTAAACATACAGGTATGCAGTCCTAAAGGACTTTCTCATCTATGTATCAAGAACATCTATTATTGAGATTTGAGAAGTTAAGATTTTTTTTTATAATTCAGGATATAGAAGCAATTTGTAAATTTCCACGCTTGTTGCCATGAAATCAAGAACGCTGTTTACCAGCCAGCCCACATCTCCTTGTTTGGCCTTTTACTACTCATGCAGAGGCTGAAGCTCTTTGTCTTGCCTTTCATGTCCTTGCCAGTTCAAGTTGAGCTTAACCCTACCTCTGCATGAGGGAACACTGCCTCACCTGGGCAGTATTTCTAAAGCCCTTCTTTGTGGCCTGACTCTGTTTCTGCCCCCTGTCCATGGCCATTTTGCAGTGGAGCTCTGTCATGAATCATAGAATCATTTACGTTGGAAAGGACCTCTAAGATCATCAAGTCCAACTGTTAATCCAGCACTGCCAAGACCACCACTAAACCATGTCTCTCAGTGTCATCTCTAAACATTTTGTAAAAACCTCCAGGGATGGTGGTTCCACCACTGTCCAGGGCAGCCTCTTCCAATGCTTGACAACCATTTTTTAAAAGAAAAATTTCCTAATATCCAATCTAAACCTCCCCTAGTGCAACTTGAGGCCATTTCCTTTTTTCATACCGCTTTTATGGACCCCCACCTGCCCACAATCTCCCTTCAGTTATTTGTAGAGAGCAATAAGGTCTTGCCTGAGCCTCCTTTTCTCCCAGCTAAACAGCCTCAGCTCCCTCAGCTGCTCCTCATAAGACTTGTGTTCTGGACCCTTCAACACCTTTGTTACCCTCCTCTGGACATACTCCAGCACCTCAATGTTCTTCCTGAATTGAGGGGCCCAGAACTGAAAACAGGACTCAAGGTGTGGCCACGCCAATGCCATGTACAAAGGACAATCCCTGCCCTGGTCCTGCTGGCCACACTATTCTTGATGCAAGCCAGAGTTCCATTGGTCTTCTTGGCCACCTGGGCACACTGCTGGCTCGTGTTCAGCAGACTGTCAACCAACATGCCCAGGTCCTTTTCTGCTGGGACTCTCTCTGACACCCTTTCCATAGCCTGAAGTGCTGCATGGCACTGTTGTGACCCAAGTGCAGGACTTGACACTTTGCTTTGTGGAACCTCATGCCATTGGCCTTGGTCCATTGATGTAGACTGTTCAGATCTCTCTATAGAGCCTTCTTACCTCCAGCAGATTAACACTTGATGTCATCTGCAAAGTTGCTAAGAGTGCACTCAATCCCCTCATCCAAAAAATTGATAAAGATATTAAACAGGGTACTTGGCTTAGCTGAGGTGTGCTGCTGATACATCTGCTTGTTTTTCCAACTACCAGTCTGGACCAATCTCATACCTGGAGAATGAGGTCCATATAGTCCTTGAAGTTATCCTAATCTCTTCACTCCTTCAGAGTTGCTCCCATATGATCCCAGCTGCTCCCTCCCTGGACAAGCTGCTAGCTGCTCCCCTGTGGCCCACATCCAGGCTCTGTGACACTTCTCCCTCTCTCCCCTCGGGATCTTCATCTCCATAATTTCATGCCCACTACAGCCAAGGCTGCTGCATCAAGAAGTTGTTCTTCACACCCTCCAGAAATATTCAGGACTGTTTATGTCCTGCCATGCAGGTGACAAGGTGGTTGACAGTCCCCAGAAATGCCAGGCTTTCCCTTCCCTGGACTTCCTTGATGGGTTTAAGGGAGGATTCATCCCCTCCCTCACCCTCAGCCCACAGGCCGTAATACACTCCCCCTATGTTGCCCACTCACTAATGTTGCCCTACCTGGTCTTCCCTCTGTTCTGATCCATGAGCTGTCACACACTCAGAGAAGGGTCATATATTTCAGTAAACATTCTCCTCAGTAATTTAAATTCCTTGTTCCATGACTTAAAATCATAAGAAATGTTCAGACGCACAATAGTTTTTGAACTGTGTGCCTCATCTCCCACACCAGGATTTTTATTCTCTCAAAATTTATCTCCCTGCTTTGGCTCTTTTGGAAGCTTCCTTAGCTACTGTGGCAACATACTTGTAAGTGTGAAATAAGGTATGCAGTGGCTACATGAGCTCTACAGCTTTTAATTTATCAGTACAATACTATGAATGCTTGGTGAAAAGTTGAGTAATATAAGGGCCAAAGTATTACTTTTAATCAAAACTACCTAGGAGGAAAGTGAAACGATAGTTAATGGTAAATTTCCACGTCAAAGAGGAGGTAAATAGAGGGGTTTCAGATGCCACACTTTGTCTTCTTCTTCACTGCGTAAGTGGAAAGGAGAAACCAACTAAAGGATAGCAGCATTTTTCAGTGATATGAAACCTGCCTAATGGTTTCTGTAAGAGCAAGATATACTGGCATGGTTATTCAAGTACTTTATAGGGCATACCTTGCTCCTTGATGCTACCACAGCCCCGCTTCCTCCAGAAACTGCTGCCTGTGCTAGTTTTGGGAAACAAGAGTTCTTTCCCTCTAATGTTCAAGCTGAAACCCAGATACCTTTGCCCTGTGGGGAAGGAGGCCATCCTGGTTCATATTCCTTGCAGTTTGCACAGCCACACTCCTGCCTGCGTTTTCGTAAATCACTGTAGGAAAGGGAGCTGGCTGCCACTTAAAGGACAGCATGGTGACAGTCTGTGCATCAGTGATGCAAAGCAATTGGCAGAGCATTTGGATGGACAAGGGACAGGGAAAATAGTGCCAGAGAGACACAGCTCTCCATAAAGTGGGAGTGCAACCTCACCTTGTCATCCTCTCTCAAAAAAAATGCCACACAACTGGAAGACTGAAAAACATTTCAAGGAGTGAATTTTAAGACTATTTAAGACAACTGGGGCAACATGACATAAAGTATTATGATGAAGTTTTGCAGGAGGTAGATGAGTTCATATTGTATCCGATTCCCTTTACTGCAGAAAATGGGAAATGTCTGTCAAGATGTTCCTCTATTATACTTGACAAGAGTCTGCAGGAAATTTATATTTGTGATTTCTATGCCTTTAAGCTAATTCAAGGAAGGACTGAGGGGACTGAATTTTGTGCAAAAGCTCTCCAAGGGCATGCAAGTGCATGATGGAGTAGGGCCTGTGTATCCTAGAGGCAGTTTCCAGAAAAGGAAGCAGTGCCTATGGGTTGGAACATTTCTGTCCTTGAGGTCCAAGAGACTTCATGTACAATAAGCAGGTTTGCTTTGCTTCCAGTCAGTGCAACTCCAGAGGAGTTACATTACTCCCAAAGCTACTTGGATACATTAGCCTGCCCAGCTTGTTCAGGGCTCCTTACACCACACATGATGAAGACACTGGCCCTTTGTTTGATACCAGTGGACTTCTATCCCACACACACCAGTTTTAGAATTGGGATTGCTCAACTTAAAAATCAGAGGACATCTTCACCGTGAATATTGCCTCAACCTTCTGTGCTAGTCTGGTCAAGAGGAACTGCAAGACTTGACCTGGGTTGGAACGCTCACTTGAAAAGCTATGTAAGTAGGGAAAGAATTAATGTGTTTTATATCTAGTGCAATCCTAAACTGCTGTGGTGCTCACAGGCCATAGTAACCATGTTACTATAGTTTGGTCAAGTCTACATGTACTGTTTCCACATAAGTGGTTTCAATATAGATAGCCTGTCACAAAGGAGTCCTGAGAAGCATTAATGATTTGTGCTTTTCTTTCTATCATTCAAATTTTGAATGAAAACACTACATGAATAGGACTGGTAGGACAAAACACTCAGCCTTTTACAGACCTGGATGTAGGCACATGCTCAGCATCTGGAGTTAGTGGCCTATGGTCTTCACAAGTGATTCTCTGATGTTAATGACATTTGAGCAAACTTTCCTATCAAAAAGACAACTCACCTATGCTATCAGCAGTTAGTAAATGATTTATAGATCTATATCCAATAACTAGGTGAGCAAAAAGGCTGGAGTACATTGTACTGTTAATGCTGTCACAAGCAATGCCATATTTAAAATAGATCTTGTCAGTTTTAGCAAAACTCACTAGCTCTAGTGAGTATTTTAACCTTAACTTAATGAAAGTATAAATTACAGTTTATGGGAACCCTACAGGGTTTTACCATTTTACAAAATACATGGTTAAGAACACACTTTCCTCACCCTCAGATGATGATGTACTTCAGCCTCTGAAAAGCTTCACTGGAAAGACTAAAAAATTTGTCGTGATTAGTATTTCCAATACAAAACTTGAGCAAATATGATATATGAGTGTTGAAAAGGACCAAGTCATAAAGGGACATAACTATAGGAAAGTATTGGGTCTTCTTTGAATTCCTGGGTATTATGTAAATAATGTCTTCCTTAACCACACTGACTTCAGATTTGGAGATAAACTTCGTATATGTATTTAATTTAGCATTATGAAAGTTCATAGAAGAGACCTGTACTTCAGGTCTAAAACTCAGATAAGAGCACTGCTAAAAAAAAAGCCTAGACTCCTGAGGCAAACTTGGAAAACCCACTCAAAGTATTTATTTAGGCTACTAACAGAAAACTGTATTAGAATTACTGTTGTGTTATGCAGTAAAATGTACTCTCATAGTGAAAATTTGACTCTAGACACCAGTGTTACTACATGGCACCAGGTAAAAAGAGCTTCTGATTGGACTTTATGAGCAAATTAAGACTGATAATATAAAAGTCATAAGCACTGGAAGATGCCATTAAGGGTGAAAAAAGAGGGGCCTAAAAAAAAAGTAGAAGTCAGAGGAATAAAAAAGATGAGTTCTGTGTTTGTTTATTTGCAGAAAGATTGGGAGTCACAAATGCTGTGATGGAGAGAAGATTTGATAGAAAGTTCATTATGAAAGAAAGGACTTTGAAGAGTCAGTGGCCAGAGATGAAGTTTACAGAGGTGAAGTTCACACCAAAAATTTGGTACAAGCTTTAAAGTAAATTTAGCTGTTCATCTCTTTACACAGAGACATCATATTTTCCTTTCAGAATGCTTTTATGGTATGTTACAGTTTAAATAAATTACCATGCTGTATGAAAATTGCTTGGTGAGGAAGATGCATGGCCTCTGTTAAACAAATAATATAGAAAACCATAAATCCTGACTGGGCTAAGTCCAGTGTTGCTTACCAAGTTTAGGGGTTTTCTTATATGTAATTTTCAAAACTGTTTTCTGCAACTATTAGGAGCTCAAGGCTGGAAGTCCTGCTCTTGCAATCTCCATCAGTGATGAACAGTTGTTTTATCCATACAGGCCTGTTTGAATGCCTTCCCACTCCTTACATTCCCCTCTTTAAAACTACATAGGACGAGTGAGAAATTTTCAGATACCAACTTAAGAGGCTACACAGGCTGTTTGGAGGGGAGATAATATCCTTAATTTCATTTTGCTCCTACCAGATGGGCTACAATTTTGAAAAGGGGCTCTGTGCAAAATGTCTGATATAGTGGCAACCCCACTGTAAACCATGTCATTAACACCATGTCTACATTCCTATGATTCAGTCTTTCATGCCAAAACAGAACCCAAATGCATTTTTTTTTTAGTAAGGAATTTTGCTTCTGTATAAGTGAGTTTTAAGTGGGAAAACTTACTACTAACTGAGTTTTAAAAAATAGCATCTGTGATCAGACTTCTCTTAATGTTTTCTATCCCCAAGCTTTGCAACTGATTGAAAAGAAGGTCCTCAAGGAGAGGAGCCAGCTGCAAGCAGGAGAGCAACCTTGTAGCTCCAGGTTGGCCCACAGCGCATCCTGCCTGGTACACTGTAGGGATCTCTGATCACAAAACCAGGGATACTTTTGTCAGTGAGATATAGGGAACATGGCACTCCTTTAGAAGTGAGTTTTCATTAACTTTGTTCTTTATGGTAAACTTATTTTAGACAGGTCAGTTTGCCTCAGGTATGTGTTGCTCATCAGCAAGCACATTCCAGTACTTAACAAGTGAGTTCAACCTGGGAACTTCCTCCTGCATGTCAAAGTGTGGTGGGCAGTCCTCAGGAAGTTGTGCTGAAGCCAAGCTGGGAGGCTGAGGCAGTGTTGTTTGGGGAATGAAGGGCATGAGGGCAACAGACAAGAAAGAGGAGTTACTTTTCAAAGCAGAGGTGAAGAAGACTAACCTAAAGGAGAGGAAAAAGAGAGCAACAAGTGAAAAGAATGAAGGTAAAGAAACAGATGAGACTGAAATTAGCCAGGCTGGATAGGGCTTTGAGCAACTTGGTGTAGCAGAAGGTGTCCCTGTCCACAGCAGAAGTTTGGAATTGATGATCTTTAAGGTCCCTTCCAACCCAAACCACTCTATGACTCTATGATTCTATGACTGTCTAACTTTCATGTATAACTTCTCCCTAAATTGAGCCATTCATCCAATGTAGTACCAAAACACACTGGGAGAAGCAGAAGAAAAGTAGAAGTCCCAATTCCTTCACTCAAGAACTATACTTTCTCTAGTTTTTATTTTTTATGTCAAGTTTGTAATTCTTTTTACAACAATTACATTTATCTTCAATGGATTGATGAAAGAATCCTGTCTTTACTATGTTTGCTGTCAGAACTTCTCACAGTATAGTGCTAATGCATAAATCTTACTCCTGGGTTACTTAAACCCTGATGACACAACAGGTAAACAGTCAGCTTTAATAAAAAAACTTCAGTTTAGCAGTTTCACAACTATGATCTCAGGATTTAAGGCCAGGCTATAGGTACAGAGGAGCAAAATTCTACAGCCCTGAAAAAAAAGGCTAAACAGTGTGACCATATAACAAATAATTTAAATTTATTGTTGCTCATGCTCTTTGCAGTTATTTATGACAAATGCAACAAGTTCAATGGGAAGAATGAAACAAACAGATGGCATTGTGTTTCAGCTCTGGCTACAGTCTAACTTAGCTTTTAACCAAATGTTCTTTTCTTTCTTACAGATCATCACTGTTCTGAGGAAGTGCAGTATTTACAAGTGAAATTCCTCTCCCTTTATCCTCTCCCTTTATTGCAAGTTATATCTTTGCAATGCAGAACCATCAAAATGGGACTGCTAGGCCCCTGGCAACTATTCTTGTTTAAAATGTATATTGTATATTGCTTACAAAGAGTGAGTAACAAAAAGGAAAATACATCAAGGCTAATGAAGTCCTTTAACTTTTACAGGTGGAAAAGTACAGCATTTGCCCTTTATGCACAAATTTGAGAAACTACTTTGTCAGAAAAGCGAATTTAGTAGATGGGGTGCTCTTACCTATGCACAGAAAATGCTGATTTCAAATTAGTTGCAGAAGAAAGGAAAGTACCAAAGTAAAAACACTTCTGCAATCATGCAATATATGTCAAGAATGTGTTGAGATGTTGTCCACTGTTATAGGTGCTGCCTTATTCTACAGCCACATGTTCCCAATCCCCTTCTTGCACAAACTTATGCCAGTTTGGTCTGGCAGTCAAGCATTACATTTTAAAAGGAGAATAAATCTCTGAACTTTTTTTACCAGGTTGGTCTTTGAAGGGTTTCACGCCCTAGAACTCATTTACCAAGAAGTCACCTAATCAATATTGTTGTTGCAAAGAAGGGGATTGTAGCAGCGCTTGTTTAGATAAATTTGGGCTGCCTGGAAGCTGCAGCTAATGCCAGTCATATGGAACAGTATTTTGATCGTATGCAACCTAAGCTTTTGATCTCCATTTGATTATATATTTCATTTTGCTTTGCACCAGCATTTATTTCCATCTTATGTTATTAAATACCATTTATTGTAAAAGTTCTTGGAGGATAGTAACAAACGTGTTAAATACTGTTTTTTTCCCATAGTTCTCTACAATGGCACATTATCATGAGGTGAGAAACACAGTATCGAGCAGCACACAGTTTGTTTTGATTGCATTGTGAAACCGAAGGGATCTGCCCAACAATGCTATTATAAAAAGTATTTAATTTTTGTAGGAACTTTTCCTTCCTTAATAAAGTAGTCACAATTTTAATAACTCTAATTAATATATCCCTGGAGTTCCCACAAAGAAAGCATTTCAGAGCATTTGCTGATCTGCTGTAGAAAGCATAGCATGAAAGTAATGGTAAATGGTATTGTTTTACATTGCATGTGTGCTTATTGTTTCATAGTATAATGCCCAATGAGGAAATACCTCTGAAAGAGTGCACTAGGAAAGCGTGGGATTAACAGCAGAGTCAGGACTAAATTAAATAAAACAGGACTCTAAACATGTATTCGCTCTTTGGAGACGTTTTATTCCAGGTCACTATGAAGGGACACATAAAGGATAAAACAAGAAAATTGTATTATAAGGCAATTTGTTGAGGACAATAAAGAGAAATGTCTAGCTGAAAGATGTTATGAGTTTTAGTGGGTGATAAAATAGCAGATAAAATTCAGATAAATTTAGAGCATCTTAACTTTATACACCCATTAGTGTGGGATCTCAGATCAATGTTTCCACCCAGTAATAAGACCTAGGGGTTATACTTCACTGAAAACTTTGACTCTGTGTCCAGTGGCAAACACAAAACCAACCACATACTAGGAAATTCTGAGTAATGAATGGAGAACAAGGCAGAAGATACCTTGTCACTGTGTAAAACTCTACATTTAAATACTCTTTTTAAATGTACCTCTACATTTTTAAAACTTCATATAGCTCCATTAGCATTCAAAATATATGCAGAAGAACTGGAAAAGGTGTAGAGAAGGGAAAACACATGGAGCAATTTCCACATGGGAAGGTGCCTGAGGGCAGACCTGGATATTTCAGCAAGTATCCCTTATGCTTTATTATATTCTTTCCTAGGCACCCACTGTTGGCCTCCGTCATAGGCAAGATATTAGATGCACTTTTAGTATGAATCAGCATATTTGCCCTTACGTTTTCCATCAAATCCAATATCAAATAAAGCTGTCTGTCACCATGTAGCTGATCCAATTTCACCTGTGATTGAAGAATGATGATTGTTTTGGCAATAATAAGCAATGTGAATGGGTTAACTAATGAGCATAATTTCTATTTTGGAGTACTAGGCACATCTAACTCAAGCCTTAGGCAGCCTTGACACCATAAAGCACGTTGTCTGAATGATTCTCTAATTTTAAGACTATCCTTTATAAACCACAGATTAAATTTGTTTCAGCGCAGATAATTCATTCAAGACTCACGACAAGAGAGGTTGATCACAATGATATATTTTATCCTCCTTGAATAGTTACAGTGGAAAGCCTACAGTGAAGCATGCTCCTTGAGAATCCTGTACAGACCAAACGTCCTTTTATTTTCATAATCTCTCTTCAATAATGGCAATAAACAGATGCCAGTGAAGAGTAGGTATAGGGCATGATACTTATCTCAAATATTCTCCTAATCACCCTGTATTTTCAGCACAGTCTAGGCCTAAAATGATTTGCCTGTTTAGTACCACTGAATAGATCTTCCTTCCAAGTAGTTATCCTCTTTGACTCACTCAAACTTTAAGTATCCACAACATTCTTTGGAAAGGAGTTCTACAAGTCTACCATCCACTGTACCAAAACCCAGCTTCTTTCATTTGCTTTGGATTAGTTCCTACTAGAAGCCTGCCTTACACTGCAAAAAACAGTGAGCTGTCAATCTTTGCCTTTAGATCTACATAATGTGTGATTCTGAAGACCTCTATCATATTGCCTTGTAAGCCCTTTCTTTTTCAAATTTGGAAATCCTACACTGGCACATACTTGAACAATCTTGTTTATCTTCTTTGGGCCTCTGCCAGTTTTAGTCAATCTTCTTTTTTTTTTTTTTTTTTTTTTTTTTTTTTTTTTTTTTTTTTTTTGTGGCCTCACCTTGAGTACTGTGTGCAGTTTTGTTCACCACAATATAAAAAAGACATTAAGTTACTAGAGAGCATCCAAAGGATGGCTACAAAGATGGTGAAGCACCTGGAGGAGAAGCCATATGAGGAGCGGAGGATGGTCACTTAATTTGTTCAGCTTGAAGAAGAGGAGGCTGAGGGGAGACCTCATTGCAGGCTTCAACATCCTCATGAAGGAAGTGAGGGGGCAGGTCACTGTCATGACCAGTGACAGGAAATGGCAGGAATCTGAATCAGGGAAGGTTTAGGTTTGATATCAGGAAGCGGTCTTTCAGCTGTGCGTGCAGTATTAATGCTGAGGGTCAAAAATGCATTTATGCATGCAAAATAATGCTATTGTTTTTGCCCTTCATTCTTTTCTAAATCATGCTTACCTTTTATTTTGCCTTTTTTTGAAGTCTGTTGAATAGACATTGAATTGACATTTTCCATTGAGCTGCTGTTCATAGTCCAAAAGCTTCACTCCTGAATATCACTGGTCATCACAGACTCTGTTATCTTATGCAAAATGGATTTTTTCCACCTTACCTTTACCTGCATTGAATTTCATCTAACATTTTATTGCCCAGTCACTAGTCCCAAAAACTTCTCCTATACTTCTTCACCCTTACTATCAGAAGAAGCCCAAATCTTCTGTAAATCATTTCACTTACCACTCGCTGTCTTCCTTGTCCTCTCCTTCCCCAGCCATTTCAGCAGCACAGGTTTGGGCATGGACCTCCACAGACTCTGGTGACTTTTCTGAAATGCTGTAATTGACATTTTCCTTCACCCCTTGCATCTCATCTCATAGCCAATCCACATCTTACCCTATGGCTCTTTGGATTCGCAAGAAATTTAAGGAAACTAACTTGACCAATTATGAACCAACCATCTTCCCACACAGATAGCACATGTCTACTAAGTCAATAATTTCTCAGAATTCTACTACCTTGGTGGGTTTAAATGTTGTGCTACATATGTCTAGTTTCCCTCCTTCTCCCTGGACCCTGTTTTAAAGGCTGAGATAACATTTGCCTTTGGTCCAGTCCTTGTGTACTAGAATAGTTTTAAACGACAAAGTTACACATTGTCAGTTCAGCAGTTTCCTTGATTTCTCTTAAAGCACGAGGATGAAAACTGTTCATCATCAGTTAATATTTCCATTTTTAATGTTTCCACAGCCTCTTTAGCTGCTTCAGTGTCAGATGTACTCTCTGAGGAACATCTTCTTTCTCCAAAAGGATCTAACATAGATCTCCAATTTAGTCCATGGTGAAAGCTTAAGTAAAGAATTCATTCTCAGCAGTATTCTTGCCCTCTCAGTGCTCCTTCAATGCCATAAGCATCATTTGGCTCTAAGGCCTCTACGATATGCTTCCTGCACTTCATATGTCTGAGAGAATATTTAATATTCATTTGATCCTTTTAGCTCATTGTTCCTTGAGCTCTATTTCGACATGCACTATTGCATTTATACAATTAATCTGCCAGGGTTTAAAATCCTTTGCGTTTTCCTCATTTGGGTACAATTCCAGCTTTCTGAAAGATGTCTTCTTATTCTAATAACCTATTTATTGTGCCGATTAGACACGCTTGCTTCCTTTTTACTCTTGTTCAAGCCTTCTTAACAGGTGGTACACAGTGCTGGGCTTCCAGTATGCAGCCCTGCAGTAATCTCCTTGTACCCTGCAAAGATTTACTCACTTTAGGTTCAATATAACAAATTCCTAATTTTCACATATTTCCCCTTTTTGAAGTTTTGTACCACTGGGGTGGTGATGGTGGGGGATGAAACTGACCTTTTTACCTCTCTAGGGATGCTGAATTTGAATTTAGAACTTGCTTGCACATACATTAAAATCAACAGTGGTTGTGTCTAAGGAGGGATAGGTTAAGAACTACAGGTCAGGACTTACTGGGTTTAAAAGGAGTAATTTCTATTGGTGTCTCAAAGCTGCTTAAAAATTGGCAGAGTGATTAAGAACCACTCAAGGATTTTGGACTAATGAAAGTCAGAGGTTCTAAAAACTTTATAGCAGGCATTCAACAACGTGCTCTATTAGCACCATTAGCAGTTTTCAAGCTAAAGAATAATTTATATAACTAAGAGCAGTGTCCTTTTGACATTTATTTATTGGTTCCATTTATAAACTATTAATCAACAATTCCCTCTTTATTAACTTTAATATATTACATGTTATTTGCAGTATGTCAACCATACACAATTTAATACGTAGTTTTAATTAGTTAAAAGTCAGGGAACCACTAAAAATACACATTAATCAGTGAGAAAGCTGAGACATTAAGCATTCTTTAGCTCATTTTTAAGCTGGTACTTTACTAAATCCCTACAAGCTCTCTATATCCTTTCATACGCCTACAGGACACGGTAGTTTGAAAACATCATATAAATTTTTGAAGGAGTAATTTTATGAGATAAATTTACTTTTTTTATGAATGACTTCCCTTTTTTCTGACTCTTGTCAGGAAAACACATCAATTCCAATTTATTTCTAACTGATAACATCTTGTGGTGCAATTCAAGATATTATTCAGTGAAGAAATTTGGCTCAGATTTGTGCTACAGTATAAGAAATCAGTATTCCTCTGAAAATACTTTCAGTGCCTCCAAAAGATATTACTAATACTTCTCAGTATATTGAAAAAACCCTGAGACTCATGAAAGGTGGCATAATTCATGTTAGGCAAACTCATGAGGCCATTGAGGGGGGAAAAAAAGTCATACTATGCTCTACCTAGAAAGTTTGATAACGCATGTTACAGATGATCAGCTTAAAACAGTACAGGTAACTGTATTTCTGGCATGGTTGACAGAAGCTGGATTTTACAGGCTTAGTATTTTTCCCATGCAGCAATTTGTATACTCTTTTCCAGATCTTATAAAAGTCAATTCTAGTAATTCTTATCAACAGAGTTGGATTTTTAATATCATGGCACAGACCTCTCTCATTTCAGGCAACAGTAATATTCACAACAGACTGCTCCTCTCTGTTCAAGCAAATCACTGGAACAGACACATGTGGATTTTACTGACCCTTTTCAGATAGTAGGGTCCAGTTGCTAGTTCCTCACAGTCCCTACTGCCTACTTTCTTTTATCCTACTTCTGTAGACCTTTTCTGTTTCTGTCAGTCCAGATCTCCTTGTCCCTTTCTTTACTATCCTCCCACCCCACTCTGATCCCTGTTGATACCCCATACTATCCTCTTTATTCTTGTCTCCTTAATCTTCTACAATTTACTTAATTTTCATCAACAAAACTCTGTATTTTTCTCTGGTATTGGTCATAGAAACAACTTCAATATTAATTTTGATGCTCAAAACCCACTTCTTCTTAGACAAATACCCAAAGGAAGTTCAATCTCAATGGCATTTGACAAGTATAGGAATCTGGTAAATGGGAGCTTATATAAAACCCTAGCTACCAAGCTGTCTGTAGCAGTTAACTGACCCTTTGACAGTGTCAGAACAGCCTGTATTAAAGAAGTCCCTCTAAATTTAGCTTAGAATCCAATCATTAAAAATGAAATCTAGGAGCTAACCCTCCCCTTCATTGGTATATCTGTAGCCTGTCTCTGTCTTCATCTAGTGGTGTCTGTGCAAAGCATCAGCTTCTGTGGAGAAAGTGGTACTTTCATCCTTTTTTTCTGAACATTTCAAAAGGCAAGGACAAACTGTGGCACCCCACAGGCACACAGTCTCTTGTATAAGCTTATAGTTTCATGTATAAACCCGTCTCAAACCCAAAGCTAATGAATGGTAATTGGATACATGGATAAGAAAAAGCATAATTCATGATTATTGCTCTGAATTGAAAGCTCCATCATATTGAACACTGGGAAGTCAAAACAATCATAGACACCCTCCACTCTGTGCAGCATGAATGACCCAGGTTAATGCTGTCTTGGGAAAAAATACTTTGAGAACAAACATGTGACCAATCACATTACCATCCCTTGTTAATTTCTTTCACAACGTCTGGCAACCTGAACATTTTGAATTCTTTCCTAGTGACATCTGTAGCCATGCGTCTAACTCAGATTAAAACCCACACCAACAACACTACCCTTGTGTAAGTAAGCATCACTGTCAGCCCTGTTCCTGTACTTACCGAAACCCATTGCCCTTTGGAGCCCTGCTATCAGCTCTTTCCTGTTGATCCACTTTGCATGACTAGATAACAAAGAATATCCCACAGCCACCTGTAAACCCTGCACCTTCTAGTTTCCAACTGAAAATAGTCCTGATCATTCATTATTTCTCTGCTTTTTCTATACAAGCTCCTAATGCCTGCCAATTGTCCTATTTCTGTCCTTTGGGAGTGGTTTAAAACTGCAGGGAAAGCAACAAACACAAACAGATGGGAAAGGTTTCCTTGGTGTTATGCACACTCCTTCTGCACTTTACCGAGGCTGAACAGCACAGTCTGCTTAAAGCATTGTACATGACACGGCAGGGAAAATGAACATCAACATCTCAGTTACACAGAATTTGTTCCCATCGTGCTGACTGATATATGAATATATTTTCTGTCTTATCTAATGAGTTTTTGCTGCAAAGTAAAGTTCTTTTTCATATTACACTAACCAATATGTTTAATTTAAAATTTTAATTGGGTCAGGATTTTATACTGTCAGCTTTTTTTTAGTTGAAATGTATTCTTTGGACTTTCTCCAATTAAAATTTAAGCAAAGTGTATTCATCAGCACTTAACATGAATATCAGCTGCAAACTAAGACAACTTGTCAGGAACAAAAATGCAGACTGTGCAAACAAATCCACAAATGTCACCAATATTTTCAAGATCAAAATAACTATACTGAAGACCACTGGAACTGTTCAAAGAAAAAGGGAGTATTTATACAAGTTTAAATTCTCACTTAACTCCAAAGGTTGAACTTCCCAGGGTAGACTTTGCAATTTGAAAGTACTGTAGATAAGAACATCAAAGCTAGCAAACCTGAACAGGAAAAGAGGTTTCAGACTGGTCTGATGTACTTGTCAGCAAACCTAATCTAGCATAATATTCAACTGTGCCTCAGATAGAAGCACTTGAAGTATGGTACAGCTCCATTCCCCAACTCTTACAGGCATGCCTACATGCCTACTTCATCAGTCATACATCAGAGACTATAGCTCTTTTGTCTTCTATGCAGCAGTTTTCAGAAGCTGCCAAAGGTCATAAAAGTGACAAGGATAGGTAAACAAAGGGAAAACATGTTTTTCCCTTAGGGAAAGGCAGATTCAAGGCTATAGTCCTGAGCTGAGAAACTGGTCGGAAAAAGGAAAAGAGTGTGGGAGCAACACTTATTACAGTACAGTCAGTTTGACTTAGCAGATTTATCGACATTTCCTATTCTCTGCAGTGACATGGCCACATGAAATCTTAAGTAAATATTCCAAACTGTAACTGGTATGAATTATGGCATTTTGCTATGAGTTCAAAGCTCTTCATGACAGATCTACAGCCTGACTCATTGTATATAGGGTAATGATTATCCTGTATAAAACTCAACAGCTTTCTCCTTGGGGGATACAATGGAAAACTTTCTTAAGTGCCTAACCTAGCACAGTTGTCACTTAAGGATTCACAGAAGTGGTTAATGGGACTTTTTGAAAGTACCCAAATTCTTATCTATGCCTGGACTAAAAGTTTCCCTTAAATATCGACATGTAGATGCTCTTTAAACACTTAATTACAAACATTTAGTATTTTTTTCCCACTGCTTTGTGCATTCAAAGGGTATTCAAGCAACCTGCCCACACACTCAAAACATGAAGTTTATTCTTTTGTCTCGGCAGCTGACTACCTTTTGCTACGGTCTCTGACCTCGGTCCCTGTCAGTCTTCCTCTACTCCTTTCATGAAGCCCATGTCCCTATGGGTTCATCATTCTCCAGACATAGTCAGCATTGCCTTCATTAGGCTTCCCTGTCTTTGGGCTATGTTAGCACCGGAAAGGCCAGAGGCTCTTTTGTAGTAATGAGGTACAGACGTACCTCTGCTTTTCAGTCTGTCCTGTGTTCCTTCCCTGACCTGAACCAGTAAAATAGAAATTATGCTCTTTACACAATATCATATGAAATACACTTTAGGACAATGGTCCTACTTCCCTGCTAAAACTGGATTTGTAAAACATTCCTAGGGATGGGAAGATCTGAAGAACATAACCATCTGCCAGAAAACTCCAGATAGGCATTTTTTTCCCTATAAAGATGATCAAATTTCACTTATTGTATTTAGATTACTTGCAGAAATTTCATCATCTAAAAAAGACAGACTATCTGGTAAAGCAGAACACACATTCCTGAAGTTACTTTATCTCAGTGAAACAGGGACAGCTCTGTATTCATGAAAGTGACCATCAGAAAGGGTGCTAGTCCCTTATTATTTAGTCTAACAACTGAAGGAAGCAAAAGACCAAGTTTTTTTAATTTTTATTTTTAAAGCAGCTCTTATACAGATTGTGACGGTAGTATTTTGTGAAAGACACTCTCACATCTTTGTTGAAATCAGGTCTAGTCAGGGAAGGAAGCTTTTGCTTCCTTTTGCTGCTGATTAAGAGTCTAGGGCTTAAAGGGCAATTCCAGACAAGGAGGGAGATCTTTATCGCTGCCCTTGGAACAGTTCCCACTGTTGTGCTCATTTCCC
>VXAY01006829.1:666276-701258 GCA_013399855.1 Oxyruncus cristatus | reverse complement strand
CTTACAGCTGTAAAACATTTCTGAGAGAATGGTACCAGCATATCAGCTGTTCCATGAAGACGCTAGATCATTCAGCATTGTTATGTTTTCAATACTTATAAATGTTTCTAATAATATTACATGTTTTCAATCAGTAAACAGTTCTTAAGAACTACCACAGCTGTTTTCTGAGTAGCTAAAGGAGATCAGCTTGTAAGAAAGCAGCACTGGACAGTCCTACTCTAAAAAGTACAGTGTGGGCTGAAGCCATCTGGTGAGTATTACATGTCACCTTCTCTCGGCAATATTCACCTAGAGTCCAGTCCATACAGGAGAGATATTTTACAATGCAAACGTGGAGAAGACCTCAGGATCAACTCTCAGCATTCAGATATAACCCATCTCTTTAATCAATGAGTACAGTTGTGTGGACATGCTAAATTAGGGAGAGGACATGACAAATGGCAGAACTTCACAGAAACCTGAGAAACTCAGGGACTGGGGCAACACAAATGATAATAATAACAACAATATAATAATAAAATTATATAAAAAATAGTAGGATGCAATACCTCTGGGCAGATTAACCCTAGGCATCAGTATGGACTGGGAACTAACTGGCAGGGCAGCAGACTTAGTCAAAAGGACTCAGGCATTACAGAGGATGCCAGGCTGAACATGTGCTAACCATGTGTTCTCATCACGATCAAAGTAAACTGACAAGGGCTACCTTAGGGGGAGCACAGCAGATCAAGGGAGGTTATTCCATGCTCAGGGGAGGAGTAGGGCATAACTGGTCTACGGTGTTCACTTCTAGGAACCCACATCCCTTCAAGAGAGATGTTAAAACTTGGAGAGGGGCTACGAAGTGTCTATCAGGATGGCCAGGGACAGAGTACATGAGCTATGGGGAAAACCTGAGGGAGTTGTACTGTGTCTGGCAAAGGAAGGGCTAAAGGGTGATCAAGTAGCAGCCTATGACTACAGAAAGACACCACAGAATCACAGAATCGCACAATCAATTAGGTTGGAAAAGACCTCGAAAGTCACAGAGTCCAACCTATGACCACAAGACTGTGTTGGCTTCATGCCAACTGTCCAAGGCCACAGGGAAAACCTCCCCCTCCCTTCTTCCCCCAGGGCAAAGGAAAAAAAACTATAGAAACTGAAGAACCCGAAACCAACCGAATTATACCAAAATATATATATTTGCATATATTACAGTTATATACAGCTACAATTCTATGTACAATATTAGGGACACCGAACACTCCCCTCCCCGGGAGGGAAAGGGAAAAGGAAAAGGGAAAAAGGGAAAAGGGGGAAACAGATATATGCTATCAAAACCTGGGAGCAAACAATAAAGAACTAGTAAAAGGAAAGCTTACTACTTTCCTTGAGATAGCAGAATCGCTCCAAATGGCCGCCGGCACCCGCTGCCTCCCAAGGCCTACAAGGCCTCACTAGGCCTCACTCCTCCACACGGGTAGGACCGACAGCAGAGAACCTGCACGTTCAGACCACCGGAAGAGGAGAGAGCGAGAGCCTCCTCTCCCTTCTTATTTATACTCTTGCTTACGTAAAAATCATATGGAATACTGGGAACACGGCCTTGGTTCCTTGGTTACAACCTGGTTACCAAGGAAGGCCTAGAAATCAAAACCACTACAGACACCTTTGTCCAAATCCTGTAGTGTAACTGTATGAAATAATAATAATATTTAGGGCTCTCTTTTCACAGAGAAAGAATGGACAAGCAATGTTAGGCATGCCTAGTTATTTTTTTTTCTCAACAAAAGACTTAATACGTATGGATGAGTTACAGCTCTTTTTCTCAATGGTAAAAGTTAGGCACTTCATTTTATTATGTGCTAATTTTATGTCATTCTATAGCCTTCGTACAAAAAAAAATGCTAAATTACAGAAAACTTGCATCACAAATTTCAGCTTGAATCATATAAAAGAGAAATGCAATTGATTAGTTCATGACTGCAAAAGTTAATTTGATTTAAGGGCTATAAAACTTTCTTTAAATTGTCTCAGCAATATTTATTTCCCTTTAATTAACTGCCATTAGGACTACAACACTGCAAAAAGCATCAGGAAAAAGGAAATAGATGGAAAAATTGAAAATCTTACTATTTACAATGTAACATATACAAGGCTTATACAAAGCAGTTTAATGATCTGTGAGCTTGATGCCTAGCCATTTTGAACTTTATTCCTGAGAATCGGATTGTCATCTAAGATTTTGGTTTGGTTCAGAACCAAAACGTGGTTGTGAATTCCCACCCAGTTCAAGAATGCTTGGATCTACACTTAGCCTGGGAATACAATATCAATGAAGGGTATGCTAATTTAGGAAAGCTAAAAGGAAAAGGAAAATCTAGGATACCCCGGGTAAAAATTGCATAGCACTGGAAGAATGGAGGGAAGTGGAAAGCATGCTTGCTTAAGTAATGTTTAGACCACTAACTTCATTTAGCAGCAGGACCAATATAGCTTGCAGAGATGAAGGTACAATTGTAAAATTCGAGCAAGTAAGTGATAAATTCATAGGTACTCTGTATCCTGCTGCAGCCAAACGGTTGTCCAAAGACAATATCCAGGGGCTGCTGGAAGTCTGGAAGGTGTTTTCTAGGGCTGTTTATATTGGACTGCACAGTGATGAAAGCTATTTTTGTGTTAGGATTGTGTCAAAGCCACTAGGGGAAGCTATCCCGCTAAACCCAGAATTAGAAATCCTGCATACTTTGGAAAAAAAAAAAAAAAAGAAGAAGAAAAAGATTAAGACCAAGTTCCCTGCCCTGAGAATTCTGCTGCTATGTGAATTAACATATCAAGTAACCTCTAAGAAAATGAAGGAAAATAGTTTTGGTGAGAGGAAAAACTTACAATCTTGAATGGTGTACAATTCATTTCTTTGCTCACTTTATTTTGAAGTTAGTGGTACATTTCTAAAAACCCAGATCTTTTTACACTTTCTGCATAGATCTAACAGGGCATATGATGATGACTGTAGTTCTTGACAGGACAAGAAACTCCCCTCAGCTGTATTGCTTGTTTCTTGCTAGCTCTGATCTTTCTCAAGAAGTGAAGAGTATTGCCCCCTGGCCTCGTTGCTCCTTTCTTGGTTTCCTTGCCTTACAGGAATAATGAGATCTATATGTTGCAGGGTGGCTTAACTAGCAGTGGTGCTGTGAGCATGGGTACTAATGGAGTCTGATTTCCAACAGGTGAGTTCCTAGTCCTCTCAGCTCTGAGCATTACTTCTGGATGGGGTTTGTGATATCTTGTAAGGAAATAAAAAAACATATTGCAGTGGCTATCCAAGTAGAAACTTCTGAGTCACTCTGTTTTATGAAGCTCACAGGAATTATTATAGACTTTTTAATCTGTGGTAAATTTGATTGGAATCTTTAAAAGAATCAGAGGGAGAATAGGGGCACAATTGGTTGAGGAAAGTATGATCACCTATGGCTTAGTCTCTCAGGGAATTAAACAGGAAAAAGTTTCAGGAGATGAGAAATTAAAGTGCAAATTATCACTGTTGAGTTGAACAGTCATGACCTGATAGAATTACAGAAAGCACAGGCTGACAACTTGTGACTTGTCATGTTGGCAATCTTTTGGTTTCATCTACCTACCTTTATCTAAAAGTCAGTAACTACAAAAAGACTTCTGAAGACTAGCCAAAATAAAAACCCTCCCTCTCCCAAGCCCTTTGAAACACAAAATATTTTTGTAAAATAAGTCAAACCCCCAAACTGTCTGGTATCGGTATATAACTGAAGGAGGTGAAAACTATTTGGCCTTATGAAAGCACACCATCTACTCAGTGCTATAAACAACTGATCATCACATATTTTGTAACACCATTCTAAGCCAGGAAAATCTTTTCCACTGATTCAGTTTTGATGTAATTGACATTTTATGCTTTTTCTTCTATACTGAAGAGTTTAGATGGAAATATATCTCATCTTGCCGTTAGAAGTACTGTCTTTTCTTGAGTGGACAAGCAAATCCAGAAGAGCAGAGTTTGGTGTGGATGTGTGTATAATACAACAGAAGCAAACCATGATCCTTAGTTTAACAGCATGGTTCAAAATAAAGTGAATTGATATAGCTTATATTTATAATATTTTCAGCCTTGATATTTATTCCAAGCTAAATTTCAAACTACTCTGAATTCCAGTTATCCTCATTTGGCCAACATAATTAATGGCATTATTCACATAGTATCATGTTGGCGCATACATATATGTCAGAGACAAGAAGTGCTTGTCTGCAAATAACTTTATTTGCAAGGTAATTTGTGACCCAAATCTAAAGTAGTATGGTTTTGCATTCTCATAATTCTCAACAAAATGGACTGTTATCTAAAAGACTGAAAATCCATGTACGATTATTATGTACAGTTACACCAGCCCTAAAGTTTGGATTTACTTTCTTCACTCTGTCTGCTATGCAGAGACTTTATTGAAGTTTTCTATACCCAGCTGCAACCATGGCTGCAGTAATTTTGTGTTCTCTGCCACATCATTATCCAAAATTCATGGTTATGAGCAGAGTTTACACACTTAGGTGCATGGGCTATCACGGTCATGCCACGTTAAAGATTACTTTATCTTTAAACTACTTAACATTAGTTTACCTTTTTTAAATTGAGCACATGCTCAATTTGCAGTAAGTCGGCACTATGAAAAAAAGGTTAGCTCTGGATCGCAAGAAATCATTCAATTTTATTTTTTTTTCAAATTAATCTTCTGCATCTCCATAAAAGAATTGATTTTTGGCTAATTGGCTGTCTTTCGGAAGGTTGCTAGAGATAGATAAGCTTGTAGGACACAAAGCAACAGACCAATCAACAGGTCTGTTGGTTCTTCTTCTCTACCATCCTACAAGAAAAGCCCATCCACTTATCCTTAGGGCTACTCTGGAAATGTATTGGAATATTTTTTCTTGTCGCAGTAGTCCTTGGAAAACACTGCTAAATGTAAATCGGAGGCGGCTTTTCTCCCTGAGCTCTTCCAGAGTTCAGAGAAAAAATTCCCTAGGCCACATGATTAGTAGATATAGCTGAACTAATAATCTCCAGGAGAACCAGGCAAGTTGAATCAAACTTTCTAAATATGCATTGATTGTCAGGTTTTTATTGCTCACTTACTGTAAAGTGCAGTCATAACACCCAAATATGAAATCTTTCACTGGCAGTAACCACATGTCTTTGACCTTTTGGAAAATATGAAACAACACACCTGGCTTCTGAAACTCTGAAAACAGCAGAAATC
Source organism: Oxyruncus cristatus (assembly GCA_013399855.1). Classification (NCBI taxonomy): domain Eukaryota; kingdom Metazoa; phylum Chordata; class Aves; order Passeriformes; family Cotingidae; genus Oxyruncus; species Oxyruncus cristatus. Next base: position 695,988 of record VXAY01006829.1, on the reverse strand, counting down.
TTTGAATTATTAATGTCTCTCCCTCACCTTTGCCTGAAAACTTGATAGAAATAATTTATTCTGTTAAGAAGCCATACCCTAGAATTTTAATGCTGAGTTTCAAGAGACAGGAAAAAATGGAATAAAGCATCTGAACTGCACACAGCAACACCTCAGCTACTTGCTTGGTCCAGTGACAGGAGGAAGTGTCAAGAATGGCTTGAGCAGAGACAGATTAATCTAGCATGACTTTTTCTGTGACAGGGTGACATATACAAACTCTAGGACATTACATGAAAATCCCACAGTCAGGAATAAATAACTACGAAAGACTTACAAAAAAATCTTCAGATGAGGAATTTGTTTATGAAAGTGCAAAACACCGTCCTTTTAAAAAGTAGATATTTTTCTGTTAAGCAAAAAAAGGTCTTAGTGCTGTGGGGCTCACTTGTACATCTGACTTATTTTACATTGCTGAAGGACTGTTCTATACCAGCTTGGAGCTGTTTAACCTCCAGACATGATCCAAGAATGTCAGGAAGTAGTGAGGGCGGGGCTGCTCCATGAGGGAAGAGAAGCTGGGGTCCTCCTTGGTGCCTTTACTGACGGCTGCTGTCTCACAGGTTCTGAACGCATCAGGCTGGTGTCAGGGCCCATTGGCAGTACCAAGCAAAGCAACTAATGAACAAAGCTCCGGGTCCATTCAGGGGGTCTGCATCAAAAAAGGGCAAAGACAGAGACAAGGGTGGAGATGAGGTTGCAGCATAGGTCTGAGGTCCACCCATGTAGCAGGGCTGCAGACCAGGACTCCTCCAGCACAATTCAAACCAGGACTGGCTGCGTCAGGAAGTGTTGAAATTGGGTCCTGAGCCATGGGCATTGGGGTGGTAGCCACAGGAGAGGCTGTGCAGGGACATTTGGGATTGGTAGTGTCTTTGGGGCCATAGCACTGGAGCTGATTCTGCCTAAGGATATTCTTCATAAGTCTGAGCGTTTGAGACGCAGTAACCAAAGAGTAAAATATTTTCTTCTTTTTCATTAAACGCTTTGGAATCTGTTCATGTTTCTATACATTAATCTTCATTAACTAATCTACAGTAGAAGCCTGGCTTTCCCTATGTAACCTTAAAGCTATTCGGTTCTGGGGTGTATGTCTCCAAACGTTTCCCCACATTCACCAGTGCAAATTTCATGCTAACAGTCAGTTCAGGGGCATTGGCTACTCCTTGCCCAGCCCAATTATTCAAAAGAACTGAGGGACAAAGCAGAATCCACTAGGATTTATTCAACAGAAAAGGGTCGTGAAAAATAGGTCACTGTTTTTCCCCCTTGCCAGAGCTACAGTAGGTACTCAAAACATTCCATTTATGACCTGCTTGAACTCCCCAGTTTCCACATACAATGATGTCAAATTCCACGTGCAATAATGTCTGATGTCTCAGACTCAGTTTACTCTTATGGTAAAGTAACTAGAGAAATACTGCTTATCTAAAACTTCTATGACTTTCTTTACACATGAGCATGACTAAGAAATATTCCTTCCCTCATTTGTCTGTGTTCATGCCTATGAAATTGGTGTTACTCTCTTGGAGGAATGGTATGACTGGATCACACATTCCCAATATGTCAATAAAGGTATCAGATGTTGTGGAATGATCTCACTTCTACCCAGATAAGAACATGAAAATCAGATGTCTCCCATTCCACTGAACAAGACCAGGTAACAGAACAAACACAATGTAGAAATTCCCCGTGAAGATAAAACTCACTTTTCTACTCTTCTTTCTAACCAAGTGTGGGCTGAAAAACAGAATTATTATGCCACTACCAGAACTTCAGGTCCAACACCTGAGTCACCCCAAATGTGAGGACCAACACAATATTTCACTTCTTTTTTTTGTGTTTGTTTTGAACTTGATCTCAACATCACTTGTTCACTCCATTTAAGCAGGTCCATCAGCAGTGCAGGTGTTGTGTGCAGCACACCTTCCAGGGATGTACCAAGGGAGACAGCCCTGCCTCCCCTGAGGCTCAGTAAGCTGTCATCCTGTTCACCAGAAGTTACTGTACCTTTGAACTTAAGTTGTTTCTCAATTTTTTTCCAAACATTTGCATCCTCAGAGACCTTGGAAATCCCCAGCTCACGCATTTTCTCAGACTAAACAGTTTATGCATTCTTTTATCTCCATTATTGCATTTATGGTTAGTAGCAATTCTCACAGCATGTATTAAGATAAACTAAGTCTCACCTACTTTGATGTCACAGAATCACAGAGTATTCTGAGTTGGAAGGGACTCACAAGGATCATCAAGTCAAACGCTTAAGGGAATGGGGATTGAACACACAATCTTGGCATTATTAGCACTGTGCTGTAACCAACTGAGCTAAATTCAGGGTCATCAGTGAAGCCTGCTTACCTCTGTTAAAGCCAGTCTTGTTCATCACAAAAAGTCACAAACATTCCTTATGCTGTGAATGAGGGATAAAATAGTACAAAGGAACTAAAATTGCTGAGCTTGGGGAACCTATGCCACAGGAGCTGTTGTGGGCCTCTGGCTCCTCGCCCTGTGCTCTTGCCACGCTCTGGAGCAGCACACAGGAGGGACAGGCTACAGGACAACTGTGGGGGCTTCCCTGCAGCAGCTGAATTAGCAGGGAAAGGGTAGGGGATCTCTCCTGACTTAGAAGAAGCAGACCACATGGGGAACGGGCTAATAAAAAGAGAAGAGATACATTTCTCAATCTCACTTCGTTCATTTTGGTATGTCCAAAATCTGTTTTCTTATAGCCACAATGTCATGCAGAGTCTTAACACCTGGAAGAGCAGGATCATTTGTAACCACGCTGTTATTTATTATGCAACAAGTGAAGCTGTGCTCCAGGGATTTTCTCTGCTTTATTACTTTATTTCATTATCTAGAAGAATATTTATCTCCTCTCTGTGTGGATGAGCAGTGGTGAAAACAGGTGTTTAGTATTCCACTTAGCTTTCATTACAGTGGCTAGTAACTCATTTCATGAGCATGCTGCTGCAGTCAGACCAAAATGTAAGCACACAGAAGCCAAGTAAGAAAAAAATAAACCAGAGCCATCTATAGGTATTTTAGCCTCTGTTCTTCTTTTCATGCTTATTGCTCAGGTATATGGGCAAATTCACTAATAGTTTAATCACTTTCCTCAATATTTCAGAAGAATTCCTTATTTGTACTCTTAACACTTCACAGGGTAGAGGAAAGACAAGACAAGATACTTTGTTTTATCATCACAGGGGTGCAGTGTATCTTGCATTTCAGCTACCTAATCTTGCTCTGAGCAGTGGATTTTTCATTTCACTGCTCAAGGACAACATTTTGACAGGAAGTTGAAGGACTCCTCCAAAAGAGTGATTTCAGATTGAAGAAAGTATTTTGTTCACTTTAAAAAGGGAGTGTTTAATATTTTAAATTTTAAGAATTCCCTGGTCATCTTTGTTAGATATCTGCATCTGTTGGGGCTATTTTTCCTTCATTATCTACATGCTATAGCAGCAGAAAAGTGGATTACTGATGATTAATAATATGGAGGCCACTGCTGAACTGAAGTTGAAGCCAGACAGAAATGTGGGGAGAAATTTCAAATACATTAATGGCAATAGGCAGTATAGAAATATCATTGACATTACAGGATTAGGATGGTCACTTCACAAAGAGGGACACAGAAAAGGCCGAGGTGTTTAACGCTTTCTTTGCCTCTGTCTTCAACACTGATGATGGATCAAGAGGATCTCAGTGCTCATTGACTGCAAGAATGATCAACTCCCAGTTGACCCTTACCTTGTATGGGATCTGCTGCTCCAGCTGGATCCCTAGAAATCTATGGGGCCTGATGGGATTCATTCCAGATCCTCAAAGGGCTGACTGATGTCATCACAAAACATCTCTAGATGATTTTTGAGCGGTCTGGAGAATCTGGAGAGGTCCCAGCTGACTGGTGAACATTGCCCTGATTTTTGAGAAGGGTAAGAGGGAGGACCCTGAAAACTACAGACCTGTCAGTCTCACTTCAGTGCCCTGTAAAATCATGGAAAAGATTATTCTGGGAGGTATTGAAAAACACCTGGAGGAGGTAACAGTCATTGGTCACAACCAGTATGGTTTCACAGGGTGAAAGTTCTGCTTGTCAAACCTGATTTCCTTCTGTGACCCACCTAGCTGATCAAGGGAAGCCAGCTGATATAATCTTTCTGGACTTCAAAGCTTTCCAGACTGTCTTACACAGTATCCTTCTGGACAAAATGTCCAGCACACAGCTGGATTACCATGTTACATGATGAGTGAGCAACTGGCTCACAGGTCAACCACAAGAGTTAAAGTGAATGGGGCAACATCAGGCTGGTGACTAGTAATAAGTGGGGTTCCATAGGGCTCCATACTTAGACCAGTTCATTTCAATATTGGATGCAGGACTCGAAGGAATACTAAGTTAGTTTGCCAATAACACTTAATTGGGAGGAGCTGTCAACTCCCTCAAGGGCAGAGAAGCCCTGCAGAGAGACCTCAGCGAATTAGAGAGATGGTAAATCACCAACCATATGACGTTCAATAAGGGAAAGTGCTGGATTCTGTACCTGGGATGGGGCAACCCTGGTTGTGTGTCTAGACTGGGGAGTGAGATGATGGAGAGCAGCAAGGTGGAAAGAGACCTCGGGGTCTTTGTTGATGGCAAGCTGAATATGAGTCAGCAGTGCCCTGGCAGCCAGGAGGGCCAACGGTGTCCTGGGGGGCATCAGGCAAAGCATTGCCAACCTGTCGAGGGAGAGGATTGTCCTGCTCCGCTCTGCACTGGTGCGACCTCACCTTGAATATTGTGTGCAGTTTTGGGCACCACAATATAAGAAAGACATAAAACTGTTAAAGAGCATCCAAAGGAGGGTTTTGAAGATGGTGAGGGATCTGGATGGGGAAGCCATACAAGGAGCGGCTGAGGTCACTCTGTTTCATTAAGCCTGGGGAAGAGGAGACTGAGGGGAGACCTGATTGTGTCTTCAACATCCTCATGAGGGGAAGAGGAAGGGCAGGTACCAACCTCTTCAATCTCATGACCAGAGACAGGACTCAAGGAAACAGCATGAAGCTGAGTCAGGGGAGGTTTAGGTTAGATATCAGGAAAAGGTTCTTCCCCCAGAGCGTGGCTGGGCACTGGAACAGGCTCCCTGGGGAAGTGGTTACAGCAGCAAGCCTGTCTGTGTCTAGGAAGCATTTGGACAACGCTCTCAGGCACATGGTGTGCTTCTTGGGGTGTTCTGCATAGTTCCAGGAGTTGGACTCAATGATCCTCGTGGGTCCCTTCCAACTCAGCATATTCTATGATTCTGTGTAGCACTATAAACTAAAAGATAATCAAACAAAAATTAAATTAGATGATCTTTGCTTACACTCCAGAGGAAAAAGAGGACATACCTTGTCACCCTATGATCCATCGGAGTAATAGGAACCAGGCCTGTTTTCCTGATGTTCCTGCTGAGCCCTCAATCACCAGCTCTCAGCCAGTCAGCCAGCCCTTGGGAAGGTATATTAGTCCAGCTGGGCAGTTGGTCAGACCTGAACATGAACACAGCCTTACTGGGCAAAGAGCAGCAATGAAACCCAGCAACACCCAAATACTCAGTCAGTAAAACTGCTGCCTCTGGGCACCCTGGTAAAGCTGAGCTCTTCCCTTAAGTTTTTGAGTGATTATCCCTCTTGCCGTATATGTGTTATATGCTGCTCTTCAGTCGTGCTCAGTAGTGATTCTTCAACAATTCATTCCTGCAGATGTGGGATGCAGGAAGTTCTTGGTGGTGTTAGTCCTGACCTTTGGGATTTAGGAAAAAGAAAATCCTCTGTGAAGGTACCATATGAGCTGTGACAGAACCGTTAGAGCTTAGCTGTGCCAAGTAGCAGGGGGAATTGTTGCTTTGGCTCTTCTTCTGTCCTTTCATAAACTGACATAAACTCACTCACCCTGCAGGTTTTAACCCTGGTTGGGCACAATTTATTCATGCCCTGCTTCAAACGTGTAGCAATGCACCCAGTTTTAAAACTTAGCAGTTGTAATATTTCTGCAAACCAGATCTGGACCACCCAGCCAAAGCCACCTGTACACTTGCAGGGTATACAGCAGATGCCACCTCCATGCACTAGCAGGAACTTCTGCCCATCTCAAGTGCTTAGTTAGTGACTGCTCATCATAAGAGTTATAACTGAGGTTTCAGTCACACGCATGACATCAAACTCTTACTTCTTCAAGTAAACAATGAATACATCTACAGAGTTAATTTGATGGAATTTCGGTTAGTTACTAGTAATTGTCAAACACTGGCTATTATGGATTTAATAACTTTAAAAAATGACAAGATGAATACTAATTATTATATCCCCAGTAAAAAGGCACTATAAAATAGGTTGAGTCACCAGGTTACAACATAATGAAGCAGAATAAAATCAATAAATAAGATATTTATATTTGTATCTTTATGTTAATAATCATTGATTTTGGCCTTAAACTTTGGGGAATATAATTACGGTCCTTTTAAGAATATTTGCCAAGAAATTGTTCTCTATACATATATCCTAAGAAAATGCTATATAATGTGTCTTTTTGATTATGTGAAGATACAAAGTTAGGGGGAGTAGGGATCTATTTCTGCTGCAGTACAGGAGCATTTGTGATGGGACCTCCAAGAGCCAGGAACAGCATGTGTTCAGTGCCTGAAAGAACAACTTCCTTGTGTTGCCAATACTAATTTCCCATTTTGCCAGTCACAAAAAGGGCACAGTGCATTGCTAGTTTAGACAATAAGTCTGAGATTTACAAATCCAAATTTCCTTAACAATGTTTTTTAACCTCACACAGATATTGTGAGGTTAAGTTCACTGACTATATCAACTTCAAAAGTTAAAAAGACACCACATATGTTATTAAGTTTATTATTAAAGAAAGGTAAATACTAGGAACTGGTTGCAGAAGTTTACTGAGACGTGGCAATCATGGCTCCTTCAGAAAAACAAAGGAAGTCACCCTCAGGAAGAGTAATGATGCAGTATCCTGTTGACTCCAAACTAATATACAAAGAGATATAGATTCATATCAAAGAGGAAAGGATGGGGAACCAGGCACAACAAAAAATCTTCTGGATAAAGATCTGCCTTTTTGTTAAAACTCTGTACTTCGCAAATATATCAGAAGTGTATAAAGAAGACAACGTATTATGAGGGGCAAGGACAGGTTTTCTGCAAACCAAGCTTGTTTTCACTTCTATGCATTATTAGTTAATATTCCCAACTAGGGACAAAGATAGAAAGAAAAGAAAGTAATACAAACATTGATGTCTCATACGTCCTTAAACTTTAGTCACATGTTAAAGCTCTCATCAAAGGGGAGAGTATTTCTTCCATGCCTTCTAGTACTGACAACGTACTATCAGCCATCCCTCTCTGTTCATTCAGATTCAATTAAATAATCCAGAGAAAAAACTGAAATACCTATCTGCAATAAAAAGTATGAAGATTTTGCTAAAAAGGAACAAAACATACGTGTAGGGATTCTTTAATCCTTCTCAAGGTTTATAAACTTTGAATTTCCCTGTTTCAGACAGTCCATGCAAGCTCTGTGCAACAAAAGTTTTCTATTAATTGCTCATTTAAAGACTAGTAATAAGCACTTCTTCTCAGAGAGTCCAAATCTGATGTGTACCCTGCCTTTAATTTCTAAAGTGAAAAATAACTGACAGTCTCTTCATCTTCAAAAAGTCAGTCTCTAAAGCCTCTGTCAAAGGATTGCTGAAAAATTTGGTCAGCATAAAAAACCCCCACACACTTCTGCCTTAAAATATGGGTCCATGATTTCAGACTGTACAGTCTTGTCCTACCACATGTGGCAGCTCATATCAAACACTCCAATGTTTTTGCATTTAGGGATGATTGGTAACAGTCCCTACTCCCGGTTACAATCACGTACTTCTGTAATATATTTTCTTTTAACTGAAGCTGCTACTTACTAACACAGATGTACATCCTTGGGAAGAGAAGCGTTCCTTGCTCCTTGGCGTGGGACAACTCCTCATCTTTCAGCACACGCAGCTGGCAATGCTCACTGCTGTCAGCACAGGCAACTCTTGCCATGCAGTGTGGAAACTCTTCAAGGCCTGAGAATAATGCTTTTTTTTTTTTTTTTTTCCCCCACTAAGTTTTAGAGCAAAGTGCAAACTTCACAGTTTACTATAACCCTCAGAAAAGCAGACTGTGCTGTTTGCAAAATCAATTAAGGGCTGTGTTTGCACAGAGTAAAGGGCCAGTGTTTGAAAAGGGCTGCTCTCCCTTGGCAACAGCAGCACGTGCCAGTAAGAGAGATTTTAATTCCCTGCTCTTAGCAAACAGACGTGGAGGTGAGCCCAGGAGACAAGAAGACAGAGAATACAGGTAGATCTGGGCTCCTTTCTATGGTCTTCTGCTTTGAAAGAAAAATCTCACTATTCTTCCTGGTCTGCAATACTAGATGGTTCTGGGATGCAGACCAGTGTACAGGCTGCTTGGAGCCACACAGCATATTTGGTGCCGACTTCTCCTCCTGCCAAGTTTCTGCAGTCCCTCTATACCATGGGAAATGCCTGCATGTAGTCTTTGATTCTGCAGTGCAAACAAAGCACTCTTTATTCACGCAGAGAAGGAAAGCGAGCTCATATGAGCCACTGGCTGACTGTGATCATATGGTCCAATGCCTGTAGCAGTTCCCATCTCACACACCTGTTTCTCTGCACCTTGGATTTAAGGACCACGGCAGCCAGGCTTCCAAGTGAGAGACACACCACAGCTGTGGTAACATGTGCATCAGGATTCAAAGTTGAAGGCAGAGGGAATGGGCACTAGGTCTTGACTGAGGACAAGTATGAGAGCTGATCTCCAGACTGATGTGGTTCTCAGGTGCATGCATTTAGCCCAACTCACACCTTCAGGGTCAAACGTAACAGGTGATGCCAAGTTTGGATTCTGAACTCCCAACACTTGCAATGTTTGCAGCTACTCAGACTCAATTTTAATTTGAATTCATCTCCATTTTATGTCATTTCCTGAAAATGACTGCTTTAGTAATGTTGGGGAGGCAATATTATTTTAGCTGTTCTTTCCAGCCTATCGGAAAGATGATGTTAAATTAACATTAGTGACCTAAATTAAGATTGAACTTCATCCAACCAGGTCAAAGTATTTCGCAGCAGTATTCTGGTCAGAAGTAAAAAATTCTATCATTTGCATCTAAAGGCACAGCTAAAATCTTATCCATATACAGCAGAGTTCCCAAGCTGCAACTTGTTTCTGATATTGTTGCCATGTAAATGAAGACACATGCTTGCCAAAAAAGGGGATGCATTTGGGAGACAATGCTGTCAGAATGAAGGCGGCTAAACAGACAAAAGTAAAACAAATGCAGCCTTGTTTCTAAAAACAAATTTTATAGTAATGCCACTTTCAAATAAGGAAGAGAAAGCTCTATAGTATAGTAAATGGTATTTAGATCTTATGGTGTTATAGTCACACTCAGTAACAAAGAATTGGGATAAAATTGTACCTACCATTTCAATTTCTTTTGGTGAAGATACCCAGATATGCTCTACAAATAGTAATGAAACCACTGTTACAATTCCTGAGAGACACGAAAGTACTATTACAGGAAGACTTTTAATTTCAATAATTTTAAAAGGATGATCAACCATGGAAACATTAAGATAGTTTCACAGCTAACACAAATATCTCAACTGTCACATTTTACACACCAGCAATATACTCTCTGTATTTCTTAATTCAGGGTAACCAAGCTTTCAGAACAGCTTCCTTCTATGTCCTGTGACTGGAAACCCCACTATATAGTACAGAACATTATCTTGGATAATTTTTTCAAGGTTGTAAACCAAAATTTCTAATTACTAGATTTGTGATTTGGGGTGCTAGAATATGACCCAAGTTTGATGTATGTTCTTCTACAGATCAGAGGAGTTGAAAACTCAACTGTGGAGTGATGGGCACAGCTGTGCCGTCCAATTCATGGCAAAGGGGAGTATACTGAGTCCCTCAGGCTATAGTCTTTCCTTTGAATCCAATCCTGTTGCTGAGGTTCTGGCTGCACTTTCCCCCCTTGTTTTTTAAAGCCTGATGTCCTTATTCATGGTCTCCTTGTCCAGACCAAACTGACCACCCACTGCTTTTTAGTTGAAAAAAAGCAGCATGACAAGAGGAGACCTCAGCAAGTGTGGATCATATTTCTGTTCCCTTGTTCTGTCATGTGTCCAAGCAGAGTATCCTGGCAGCATCCACTGCTTCCTCATACATTTTGTGGAGCAATGGGCAGTGTTGGAAATCTCAGCTAAGCACCTCCTCTAGCTATTTTGCATTTCTGTGTCTTTGATCCTTCATCCCGTTCTTTTTACATTTATGTTCTGTGGGATCACTTGTACTTTTTCCTGAGCTTGCTGCCTCTACTTCTCCCTTTTGGTGTTTCTCTACCCTCATTTGGTGTTCTGTGGGGACTGGTTCCCGTGCGTAAGGGAAGACCAATAACCCACAACAGACACAGGGGGAATGCAAGAGTGAGGCCATTATGTAATGACATGTCTTCTAAGTGCCCTCCCAGCCTGCAGTATTTTGTGGCTCAGAGACTCACTGAGCAGGAAGACGTGTCTTTTTACTTAATAGAATTTGATGGATTTATTTTCCATTTACTTGTCCAAAGAGATGCTTTATCAGCATTAGTTGATCTGTGGCCACACACAAAGTAAGAGAAGTTTTTGCATTCATGCAGTGTAAACCCTGAGGGTGTAACATCTAGTTCTCTTTGGCAATAACTCCATAGATGCTCTCAGATCTTTCAGGAAGATTTTAACCCATGCCTTAGAAAATCACCATTATTAAAGAAGTATTTTTCTTCTAATTTCTGACATTTTATCTCTGTAGTTTGCAAGATGATTATGCATGGGTTTGTTTCAGTCAGGAGCTTAAGTCGCCAGTAGGTAACAGTAACGATGAGGTAATATATTTAAATTGCCTGGAATTTTTTTTATATTTGGCAGTTTGTCCTTGACCATATTAATTCCCAGAATAACAACAGCAGATATTAATTTTTCCAGCGTATCAGAGTAGTACAGCAAAGACCTTGCAAATATTAAAGCTTCCATTGCCCACTGCAATCCCTACTGAAAGGTTAGTTAGTTATGTATTAGTTATACACCACAGTTCTGTGGTAATGCCCCACTGATCAACTGCCCCTGCAGCACTTAAGTCAGTTGACATTCATTTTTTGCAGCAGTGTTCCAATGAATGCAAATTTCAAAATGTATGGCTCTCTTTTCAAATTTTAATCACACTTTATGGTTTTGCACCGATGAGTCTGAACTAATATAAAGTGCCATTTTCTGTTGCAGCATTTCCAGTTGTCATCGGTGACAATAGCTAATATTCTAATTGAAATATTTAAGTAACAAGAAGAATCTCCAAGTCACTGTGTTTTAAGAAAAGTGTAGACATATAATAATTCTGTTTTCAGAACAGGCTTCCCAGAAAAGCTCTTGCAGTGTTTGGTCAGCATTTTTGCAAATGTTCACAAAGCCCAATTCACAGAGTACTGAAGCATCTGAAGCATCTGAAATACCACCTGATCAGGGGCAGTGGATCTTGTGACCTCTGACAATATGTCCTCATTACTTTGTTTTCTAGTATTATATTTGTAATATGAGATGAAACATATCTGCTTTATCAGTCAATTACTGCTTTATGGTGCCTTTCATCACCTCTTAGAGCATCACAGGATACCCATGTGGCTCAAGCATTAATGAATTCTTTTTCTCACAGTGACAAAGTGAGATAACATTAAGAGTTATCATCTGCAGCTGTCACCCTTTTAGAAAATACTGATTCTGGACGAATGTACATATCTAATGTATCTGTAATCATTGCTACAGACAAAGACAGGCTCCCTTGAACATGAGGTTGGCCTTTGAGAATCTTTTATTCCTTTTCTATTAGATTTTTCTTATTTCTCTCCTTCTGCTTATACTACTACTGTGAGTTAATGAAGGACAATGCAGGAGACTTTGCAAGCTAGTGTGTGATTTTCCTTATGCAACCTGTACAGTATTTCAGCAAGAAACCTATAAATATCTGGATTTGTTTGGATTAGCATGTGGATTTTTCCTAACATGTTAAAATTATCTGGATAAACTTCCTTGATGCTTTTGCTAAAAGGAATTCCAGGGCAGATTCAGGAAACTCGATCAGTGAGTCGTCTGTTGCTGCAGAGCTACATTATAGAACCGGTAGAAGAATTAGTGCACATGTAGACAAATGACACACTTCAGAGGATCAACGTGTTTTTTGTAAAGGAAGTCACATCTCATAAATCTCTTGGAACTTTTAAAGGCGCAGTCTGATTTAGTCTTCCTGGATTCCCAGAAAGCACTCAAGGAAATGAGGCAGCCTTTGCATTCAAGCGGAGGTAATTCCATAGATAATTAAATAGTTAATATACAGTAGGAGAAAAAGGTTATTTTTAGCTATGGAGAGGGACATCAGCAGCATGTTATGGTGAAATGTGGTAAGGCTGATGTGACGAGATCAGCTGTTCAGCATAGTTGTAAAAAAAATTGGAAGGGCACAAGCAGCAAGGTGAGAAAATCCTGCAACTGTATCGGTTTATAGAGGATGGGAAGAATGAATTCCATGTAGCCCTGTAGACTGAGTGACTGGAATTTCAAATGAGAGTTGAAATTCCATTTTAAGTGGTGTTCATGGAAATATGCACTCCCAATTTAAATATTAACATGCAGATGCATCAGCTCACTAGCTTGCTCAGAAAGCAAGGATAGTGTTGAGAGTTACCAGGAAAGATGTAGAAGGCAGACTATATCAGTAAGTCACTGAATACTTCCGTGGCACACTCCCATTATAAACATGGTGTGCAGTTCTATTCCTTCAACACAAAAAGGATGAAACAAAATTAGAAGAGGTCTAGTGAAAGCCAGCAGGGTGTGGAGGATCTTCCCCACTAAGACCAGGACGCTTCAGTTTGGAAAGGGGATAGCTAGAGAGCAAATGAGTCCTACAAAATTGTGAGTGGCCTGGAAATGGTGAGGGAATATTGACTGCTTGACTGCTCTCCCAAGAGAAGAAGAATTGTTCATCACGCTAGATTAGAAGCAGGTAGGTTTCAAGTTATAGGAAAAGGAAGTATCTCCTAATCCAAAGTAAAGTTAAATGATTGCAAGAAATCCCTTGCCAAGGGGTGGTGTGGGTACTGCTAGTGTACATGCATTCAAAAAACAACCAAACATTCGTGGGACAGTATACATCAAAGATCACCATATACAAACCCTGTAACATCTCCTCTGGAAGTCAACAAAATGAAAATTGCTAAAGGATGGAAAAGTATTCTGGGAATGGATCACAACATGAATACACCAATGCGCTCTTTTCTAGTTAGTAGCTGTTTGGCTGCTCATACATTTGGTATAACCCAGCAGAGCAGTTACACCATTTTCTGTCCTGGCAGCCAGGAGGATGCCCTCTTACAAATATTTCTCTAAGGATAATACAAAGGATATCCCTCTTACTCCTTTGTTTCAGTTTTATATCGCAGTGCAGAGTAGAACAAAAATAAAAAAAGAAAGCTGCTGTTTTGGCTTTTAGTATAAAATAGATATTTTTGAAACTATTAACCTCCACTTTCCTCAGTCTGTGTGAAATGCCAAAAGCTTGTTACTCTGCAAATGCAGTCACTCATTAGCCATGTGTTGACTTTCTCCACTGTGCAATTCTGCACTCTTTGTGTATGCACCACACAAACCATGCACAGCAGGTGTCGTGTTCAGCTCTTTTCTGGTATGTTTGGATGAGCTGCTTCTAATTAGTTATCCTTGCAAACAGAGTAAGAAAATATGGTAAATATGGTCATGTGAGCTGTCTACCTAATAGCCCAATTAGGTCATTGTTCTATGGGGTCTGGCTGGAAGGTGCTGCCGCGTACGAAATAGAAATAATCTATGTATACTTTTTTAAGGGCAGTCCATCATGGCTTCTGCAAAGAAATATAATGACAGTTCAAGTGTTATTATGTAGACCATTTCATGTTTTGCATATGCATTTAATCCTTAATTTTTGCATAAAATATTTGGTATCACCAATTAATGTCAGAGCTGCAGCTGGATGTGTTTAATAGTGGTCTAAATACTCCACTAAAAGGTGAAGGTCTGAGTATTTTAAGGATCAACACCTCATCTAAAAGGTTCAGCCAATACACTGTGGATCAATCTGAGAGACCAAAAGTGAACACAATGAATACTGATTAGGTTGCCCACCATGAAATATTTTCATCTGCATGAAGTTTATTCTCCTTATTTGGATTCTTGTAACACAGTTCTCATACGCACCAGGCTGTCTCTGGAGACCTGACAGGCAAGAACCCACTCATGAGTAAGCTGACTGGGCTCTCTGAATGTTAGAAAACAGGCCAAGCAGTCTCATTTAAGTAAGATGGTAGCCCATTCAAAGCTCTTCAGTCCATAATTTAGACAAATGCAGATGAACAGAGTACAAATATCTGAGCTTCATCTGATGCTAGCCTTAATGTCACACATTAGGTACTGGCAACCCGTGATCTCCTCTAGTACTAGTCCTGCAGTGACTGAGCTGCAGCTCCTGTTTAATTTGCACCTGCTTGGAACTGTGCTAAGCTTTAGTGCTGTCACAGGGAGCTTCGTTTGGAAACCTGCAGGGTTGTGCTGGTGCAGTTGTGCCAGATGGTGGCTATGTATAGTGTGGAGAAAGTTTGACGTGGCATCTGGCTTGAGCTACTAAACCCCTAAATATGCTTCGCTTCAAAAAAACCCCATCTGATATGAATAACATCTAAATTGAGAGTCTTGTCCAAACACAGTATCAAATGATGGTCTAATCCTATGGCTATTCTCAATTACTGAAAAGCCAGGATACATCCTTGTCTGGGATGCTATATTGGAAAGTCTGGGATTCCTTTTGTAACCCCTGAGACTAGATAGCTCCAGGCAAAGAACCTTTAAAATAGCAACTCTAAAATTGCCAAAAGCATACTATTGCCAGATAGCTTTATTTGAGTCTATAAAAGCAGTGATGACCTAGCTTGTGGCTTGCCATAATTTTAGAGAACATGGTAGACAATAGAGGAAACTCTGCCAACACTAATATCCATTTCTAAGAACTATCCAAGCAATATTACTTCAGATTAATTATATGGTATAAATGAAATTCTACCTAATAAGTACCATTTTCATGAAAGAAGCAGCAAATTAAAAATGAATAGTAGAATCTATGTTGAATTTTAAAAAGTTCAAGCTGTTAAATTTTCCCCCTCCCTTCAACTGAACTTGATGGGGTCTCCCTAGAGAAAAACAAAATACACGTGACGTGGTAGAGAGGGTACGAGTCTCATTCATGTGAGCAGAACTTTCCCTTTAGACTAAATGGGTGCAGGAATTCCTATTTCCTTCAGTTAAGCTATCCTAGATGTCACTCAGAAGTGCCTACATGAAGAAATATATTTGTTAACGAAAACCTGCTCATATATCCTACGTATGGACCTTTGCACACACCCCTTCTCCTCCCCTGGACTCACTTGGGCTACTCTGCATGTTGAAAGGCTTAGCTTTATTTCCTTTTTAATTCTAGCTTGTGTAAAAGTATCTTTGTTTGGCATATTCGACCTCAGAGGCTTGGCCGCTGCTCTCTGTGATACAGTTGTTAAAGCACTGTGCCTTAACAATCAGACAAAATTGAAAAAGGGTCTTTGTGCTCATGAACCAAAAGAAAAATTTTGTGCCACCAAATGGGAGAATGACAAGACTAACACAATCAAAAAAAAAAAAAAAACAAACCAAACCCAATGCAAATGCCATTCAAAAGCAGAGATTTATATACTTGTTGTTCTTAGAAGTATGAAGTCAGATTCATGTAGTATGAGCTCTCTTCCTCGTTTATGAATTTTCTTGCACAAGCAGCTATTTAAGATACACAAGGTAGTGGAATATTCTGATGAAAATGTGAAACTTTGAGGAACTGAATTTCTCTCTAAAGACTCTTTCTTTACAGGGGTTTAGTGTAATGCATGGACTTTTCACTATAAATCTGAGAAGACAAATTTTGCTTCCTTGTCTGCAGCTAATGGCTTCCTGCCAGTGCTCATGGTATTTCTGACATATTTAAAATACCAATTATCTGAAGTAATGGTGACCCTCTGCCCTTCTAAAATTTTTAGCTCTGCACATAGGGAGTGAAGTTAAAAAGCAGATGGTGAAACCAGGAAACTGAATGCTGCTACTTGCCTGATGGTAGTGTTGTTTAGTTCCAGAATTATAAATTTTTTGCAAGTTCATTTATTTTGTGTTTCTTTTGTTAGTTTGGGGTGTTTGTGTGGGTGTGTGTGGGGGGGGTTTCCCCTCTACGGACTCATCTGAAGCCTGTATTTTTGCTTAAAGGAGAAACATAGAGAGACGTAAATCAACACAGTCTATGTTTTCTTAAAACATAAACAGTATATGGTGTGCTCCAGTTCCTGCTAAAAGTCTCTTAAACTAACAAACCATTTGAGTCAATCATTGTAATGGCTTAAGGGAAGTGCATGGCCTGCACAGTCCTTCCGCTTGCCTGCAGAGTCATTTGTCTTAAAAATTAGTTTTTGGCACCCAGGACGCTTCTACAGAAGGAAACATATTTTCTAGGGAAGCACTTATTCAGTAGTAAATTATCCTTTCATTTGATGGCCCTCAAAATTTTATACCCACTTGCTGTCAAGCCTATATTATTTTTGTCTTCACTTAACGGAACGGCTCAAAGTAATTCAACATGTGAATAAGGATGTAGATATGCACTCCTTTGCATCCAAAATGTCTTTAGCCCTGAGGTCACTCCACAGTCACCTGGCTGATCATTCCGTTGTTTCTACCTCTGCATCTCGAAACAAATTGGTATAAGAGGATGTGAGGAGCACAGTAGTAAGATGAGCACAATCCTAATGATCTTGCTAATGCACTCTCACTCAGTGTGGGTCTCAAACAATGACAGATCACTTAATTGAAGAATTTGCAGGCAACTGAAAGCTCAAATCTCGGTCTGAAATCATTTTCTGCACAGACAGTACTGTGGACCACCCTGTACTCACCTCAGTCAGAACTGTGTGCTACTTTTCCTTCCTGGTGAACAAGACATTGACTGTTTCAGCCTTCTCTATTAGAAGCAAAACTAATTTTGCCATGCAGAAAAAAAAACAAACAGGGAGAGCAAAAGGATCTAAGCAATTTAAAGAGGAGTACTTACACTTTTGGGGAATGCTGAATCCATCCAGATGAGGTGAACTTTCATCCTTCCCCTTATCGTATTTGTGCAAAGTGACCTGTTCATCAACCATACCTTCTTATGGACTGGGTCCATCCGTACTTACTGTATTAGCCTTAACAAAAACTAAACAGTGTCATGTCTTCTGATAATGTCCACAAGGTCTTTCCTTCTTTTTTCTTCAAAATACTTGCCATTTTTATTTTTAAAATCCAAGCATAGTTCTAGTTTTTCTTACCAGTAAAATGACTTAAGACTCTATGCCCAGGAGATAATATTTTAGTTTTAATATCACATTTACATGAGTGATAAGTAAATTATTGAAATCAAACCAAGCGATAAAGGACAGGGATTCTGCAGCCTTCATTCCCTCCTTGTTCTCTCTTGGGGTACCTGAAGCCATACATGTTCACAAGTTCAGTGACTGTTTTTTGATGATTTCACATGAAAGTGATTTTCTATTGAGCTCCTCCTAGCTCAGCCTCATACCGGTGCTATAAACCTGAAGAAAACCAGGGTCAGAGACAACATTAGAAAATGATCAGTATGTATTCTGGCACGAAAAAAAATATATCTAATTACTCCTGCAATTTTGTTTGAAAGTCCTGTTACACTGGAGTTCATTCATATGTCACAGGACAGCGATAAAATTCTGTAGACTAAAGTTTACTAACCTAACTGAATTTACTTTTCTCATTCCTAGCCATGTTTTTCAGACTTCAAATCATGCATGTAGGAGCCAGTTTCCAAGTCAAAATTCCTTTTTTCAAAAGTGTTCAAACAGGTCTGGCAAGAACACTCTCCAAAACAATATAATCTTACTTTTTACGGTTTTGCTGTCTTGGTTGTAGTATCTTGTACCATCTTTGTGTTCACTGTTAATACACCATGACTCTACTGATACTGGGGAGGACCTATATGCCAAAGTAAGATCATTTAAGAGTAAGTCTCTTTTAATAGTCAGATACAAAATTTGAGCATCTTTTTCACTTGCTAATGTGTTCTTTTTCTACACTTTTCCTGTTTTTATAGTAAAAAAATTCTTGTGTTTAAATACAGGATAACTCAGAAAGAACTAAGAGAAAACATTGCTATCCCAGGTACAGATATTTTATCACTCTATTAATTGTTCCGTGGAGTTTTTCGGTTATAGAAAAGTAGGTAAGATTAATACCACCTAATTGTTACATCACATACCATTGTTTGACTCAATAATGTTTTGAACTGTATGAGAGTAGTAAAACTTACTGCATGCCATAGATGGCTTTCTACTAACTGTGTTATGTCAGAAAATTTTGTTACTTCTATTTCCAAATATACCTCCTAATGAAATAAATTGTTGTAAACCTCATTCTGACGATGAAAACATTAAGCCAACACCATTCCTAAGTACTTAAGTGCTTAATCTTCCTGGTTAGCCATGTAAATCCTTACTAAGTCTCCAGTTTTGTACTCAAGTTGTTGGAAAAGATCTTATGCTGCTGCTATTTTGTGATCATAGCTTTTCCATTTCCCATTGCTGTTTACAGACATTCTGATATGACATTCACTCACTCACCCAGCAATTTTAGTTTCATTTTGCTCTCACACAACCCTTCATTATTACAGTCTTTCATTACCCATTTCCACTTCATACGCCTGGGAATTAATCTTCTTTACAACTATATCCACTGCTTCTCTTTACAAGTTTATCTATAGTCATGACTGAAATATGACTCAAACCTACCAGTCTTACTTCCACTACTGCACATAAGTCTGAATCAGTGCCAGCTGGCAGCGGATGTGAAACCCCAATTACCTCACTGAGCTTCTGAATGAGTCTGGAAAATGATGATTTGCTCACATATTAAAACTTGTTGTATTCAAGTAAGAATAATAGTGGCCCTCATGTTCTATGATATTTAATGTTTTGTACCCTTGAAGTCACAATTTGTTTTTTAGACTAATATGGTTACTGCTGACTTTACGGAAGAAAAGGAGGATCTGTATCACTGCATTTGATTGAATCTGCTTTGGGCCAAAGCAGACTGTCACCTTCTAGTTGGGGGCAGGGGAGGGGAAGATGTCTTAGAAATAATAGTTTTTAATAAATTCCTCTTTTTGAAACAAATACCAACAAATATACTCCAAGTTCCAAGGACCTGGATCTTACCCTTATGGAATTAACAGGGCTCTTTAGTGGATTAAAAAACAATTATTTTTCATTTTCTTTAATGCTTTTCATATAAAAAATAGAAAAATAGTCCAAATCCCCTACATGTGGGATTGTAGGAGAGACTAAAGGGAAAGGTAAGCAGACAGGTGGGGAGCACATGCCACTCTGCACACAGTGTATTCTCATGGTTTCTTCCTCTGCCTCCTGACACAACATCAGCCACGGTACTGGTACTCTCAGGCTACAGCACAGATTTGCACCACCAGAGCTAAGAGGACAGGCTATGTTTACCCTTTTATACAACACAGGATCATAGGATCATAGGCTGGAGGGACCTCAGGAGATCTGTATTCCAAACTTTTGTTACAAGCAGGGTCAGATGTGAGATCAGACCACATCGTATAAGGCTTTATCCAGTGTGATCTTGAAACTCTCTAGGGATGGAGAGAGACAGTACAGCCTCTCTTGACAACTTGCTCCAGTACTTCACTGTTGTGACAGTGAAAAAAAAAATTATTTTCTTTGTTCCAGTGCTTTTTCCCTTTTCCATCCTGAACATCTCTTGTTTCAGGTTATGCTCATTGTGTGTGTCCTCTCACACTCTGTTGTGAAGAGCCTGGATCCATTTGCTTGATGCCCTCCTTGCAGATATAGGCAAGTTAATGCTAGGTCCCCCTGAAGCCACCTCTTCTCTGGGCAGAACAAGCCTTGGACTCTTTAGTTTCCCCCACAAGGCAGGAGCTCAAGACTCTGAGCAGCTTGAGGTCCTCCATTGAACTTACTCCAGTTTGTTAATGTTGTTCTTGTGTTGGGAAGCCAAAATTGGCTGCAGCATTTGAGATGTGGTCTAAACATGCTGAAAAGAGAAGGATAAATCTTCCCCTCGATGTCCTGGCTGTGCCCATGTTGACACAGCCCAGGATGCAACTGGCCATCTATGCAGCCAGGGCACACTGCTGGCTCATGCCCAGTTTGTCAAGTCCCCAGGTCTCTTTCTGCAGAGCTGCTCCCAGTCAGGCAGCATCAACCCGTGTCCTTGTGCCAGGTTGTCCTTCCTGTCCAGGGGCAGCACTTGGTATTAGTCCTTGATGAATTTCAACTGGTTTCTCCTGTCCCATTCCTCCAACCTGTCTTGGTCCCTATAGATGACAGACCTAAATTCTACACCTGGAGTGCATCAACAATTGCACCCCAATTTGGTTCACTTACAAACTCAATGAAAGTGCAGTCAGGACGTTGATAAAGATGCGAAGCAGGACAGGTGGCAGGAAAAGACCCAGAGTACTCCACTTGTTACTAGATTACAGATAAAGTATGAGCTATTAACCTCTACTCTTATGAGCCTCACGAGTGAATTTTTATAGGGATGGTTGCCTATTCATCCAAACTAGAACATTCGAACTTGGATACAAGTATATTATGCAACCCTGTGCCAAAAGCCTCGGTCAAGTCAAGATAAATGACAGGCAGTGTGTTGCCTTTGTCCAGAAACTGAAATCCTGATCATAGGAAGAAATTAGGTGGGTCAGGCCTAATTTACTCTTGGTAAATCCATGTTTAGTTATCTCCCCAGGGATCACCAAAGTGGGACAGATTAACCTGTTGTTCTTTGGTTTGACATTTTGGTCTTTATTTTGGCCTATATTGCCTGGATCTCCAGACGTACAGCTCTAGATAGCCCTTGAGAGGAAGGCCTTGTCAGGTAGTGTCCTTGCCCTGTCTTCCCTTCAGACACGTTGTTTGGATGAACAAAGTTCAGTTGGAACTGAAAGCAGTGTGTTGCTTTGGGTTTCCCTTTTTAGCACAGTGGTAAACTTCCATCAAGCAGAGAGGAATTATGCTGCAGTCAGCACAGACAGCACATATGGAGTGATGGCCTTTTACTTGTGTGCCTACGTGCACTTAGGGGTAAAGTTTTGAAGTGAGGCTGTAGAACTGGGGAAAAGTAGAAGATATGTGGCTGCTTTGGGGAGATGCTGCTGTACACAAGGCAACAGAATTTTCTATTCTAAACTTCCCCTCCTGAAAAGGCTTTAAAAACTTTCTTCAGTGACCTCTACAGCAAAACCAAAATAAAACAAACAAACAAACCCAAAAACCCAAAAACCCAAAAACCCAAAATACCCAACCAACAAACCCAATCCACTCCCAGTAAAACCCAAAACCCAAAACCAAACCCAAACAAAACCAAAGAAAAAGAAAGGCTCTAAATTTTCCCTCTGTTTATTTATATTTGGCCAGAGCATTTGGCAGTATTTTTTCACACTTGAATCATTCAAAAATGGCTCAACAGATTTTACTCAGACGTCCAACATAATCACTTTTGTGTTGAAGTTGAGTGTGGAAAATTGAAGCCAAAAGGAATTTGAATTATGAGCAATGGGAAAAGGGCTAGGGACGCAGGAGAGCAGCTGGATTTCTATCTACATCACAAAGAACCTCACAGCTACAACTGCTTTCCTATTCTAATTCCAGATGAACAAACATCACATAGGTAACATAGGAAGAAGTTTTCAAAGTTGCAAGGGGAAGGAGTCAGCAAACATTAAAACATCAGAGAGTGTTTTGCTTGTATGTAAGCAATCACTTAGGGGAAAGGAAGGGGAAAATGAAATCTTTTGACGCAGTTGACTTAACAAGTGGATAAAGAAAGTTTATATTATTTATGAGCTGGAGCAAATGGTATCCTTTAGATAACTGTATTTACTAAGGTCTGTTGAGAAACAAGAGTTGAGGATGTGGTATGGTTAGCTCAGTAACAGTCCGTGGAGCAGTGACATGGATGATGCCATACTGAAATGAAAATTTACCCTACAAAATACCAGACTGATTTTTGAGAAGAAAGTGGGAGGGAAAGCCAACTTGTGTCTGAGTATTTCAGTGTAGGCTGAAACATGCTACTTCACAAATATTCTGGATTCTCTGTGTGAAGAAAGAAGGTGTCATGAACAGGGAAATGTGCCTAGTCACAGCAGAGCAAGCATTAATGTGTGTCTGTAAAAGTTGCTGCTCCCTCTTCCTGTGGTGCTGGTCATATTCAAATTATCTCTGATAACTAAAAACAGCTGCCTTCCCCTTCTGTCTTAGCAAATCTCAGACTTGCCATTGCTTAAAAAAGCTTCTTGTCAGCTGTCTGGATGAATTTGAAGGACAGCTTGGAAAGCTGAATTAGAGCATTTCCTGGAACAGCACTAGCAGGCAGCCTCAGACAGCACCTCAGCTAAGTGTGATATGCTTAATTTTGTGTTTGGGTCCCAGACAAAGGTTAGACTGGATTTTCCCATTGAACAAAGCAGGAGTCTTACCACTTCTGCAGAAGCTTTTGGGAGAGACACAAATGAACATACTATTATAAATAAAAGCACAAGAATCTACTGACTTAATCCAGTGAGACTGCTGTAAAAATGTACCACGTACTAGCATTCAGCTAGCAGAGGGCTGCTTTTAGCAACAGGAAGGCAGGAAATTCAGCTTACCCAAGTACTGCCTCTGAGGAAAGCAGTACAAACACCCAGGTCAGTAAAAAAGGGATGAAATAAAAGATATAATTTCTATCCAAGTTCAGTGAGGTATGATCTAGTGCAGTGGTTCAGTCTTGAAGTGTGCTTATTCCAAAATATATATTACTAATTTAAATTGGGATCTATGGGAAATTCAAGTTTCCTGTAGACTAGTCATTTAAATATATTTCTGAAACATTGCAGTGAATTTTAATTAGGGAAATTTTTTATAAATTTTTCTATATAAATACATACTAATGAAACACATGTGCACATAAACATAATGAAATTCAAAGAACATCCTCTCTGCCAACAAAATACTGCTTTCAAGCTCAAATAAGACTGAAACATCTATTTCTGTTTTGAAAAGAACTTTTTATATTAAAAACAAAGCAACAAAGAAGAAGAAGAAGAAGAAAATAAAACTATTCAACTTTTTCCAGAGAAAATATATTTTCAAATGTGAAGACAGGAATCAATGTATATAAATGTGACAACTCATTTCTACTTCTGTGGACTTTAGGTATTATTAATAAAACAACATGCTAAATACAGACATAAAAGTATAACTTGTTATTTGAAACCAGGATGGTCCTGAAAAATTGTTTATTCCCTTTTCACATTGTCATTTTCAATATCTGTAACACCTGCACCTTCTGAGGCTGCATTAGTGATAGGGAAATCAGAGACAATAGTTAGACCTACTGGATCTGTTCTGGTCCAAGGCAGCTGAATACTCAAGTGCCTGTCAATTTGGAATGGCTGTGGCCCAGAAGCAGCTTGTATGCACTGTCAGAGCAGCTGTGTGGTCCTCTGCTTCATCATTTCATAACGCTTGAGAAAATTCTCAGTTTATTAATGATAGTTTGTGCAAGCAATTAGTGCTGCATTTTGTAATTATTCTGTCTTGCCTAGGCTGCCAGACTCCATTGTCAGGTTACCAAACTTTAACAGAACACAAATGTTATAACTTCTCTTCTTATATACTGAAAAGAACTGAAGAGCAGCTTGATTGAAGGCCCAACATGTCTCCTGTCACTGGTTTGTGAAAGGTTTCAAGTTATTATGTCAATCTCCCTGCAATGCTGATGAATTACTACCTTTTGGATTAAGAATTCGTGAATGCCAAGTTCCTTACAGCTTGTTTTTTTCCATTGAAAGGAATTCGGAGCTCTAAAATTTCACTACCCTTCTAGAAACAGATCATACAGAACCGGCATTAACCTGTTCAATTTCATTTTTATTTTCATTATTTCATATGAAATCATAATGTCTAAAGTTAAACCTACCACTTGTTTGCTGACAAGGACAGCCTTTGGACATATTTTATACACAAAGATCCAACACCACTTTTCCAAGAACAAATGTTTCCAAAGAAAGATGGAATTTTTCCATAGTTAACAGTGACTCACCAGGTCCAAAGCTTTGGCTGATGTAAATTAGCATAGCAGTAATAACTGAGGTTATGCCACCTACGTCAGCTGAAGATGTATCTCACTGCATAGCACTGAGAAATTTGCTCTTCAGCAACCATTTTATGACCTTACTAATGGATCATGCGGTCTACAACTGACTTGCTTTTGTTATTCTTTCCTGTGTGGATGTACTTGAAAGCTAGCATCTGTGGGCCACAAACAGAAGACAAAAAGAATGAAGCAGTTCTGTTAGCTGCTTTGTGGATGACTATAAGCCAGACCAGAAGACTTTTCAAGAAATGTGCATTAAAATCATGAACGTTTCCAATATGAAAACAATGACATGTTCTGGACAAAGCCTCTTTCCAGAAATTAAACAGTAAGCTACGAAATAGGCTGGTTCTCAAGTATTTTGGAATGACAACAGTTCAAGATTCTTGTGGTGAAAGCATAACCTTTGAAACTGTTATTTCACAAACAAATGGCAAGTTCTGTCCTTCTTCACACAAACACAAGATTTGATTGCCTCTGTAAAAACTGTCCCCAAAGCATTTCCTTTGGCTGATGTGGAATGCTGACTATTCATTAAATCAGACACAGAGAGAAATTTTTTTCAGCCTTTATGAACTTTTGAAGCTTTGGGGGATAGCAGCTGCTTATCTTGTGAACAGAATTTCCTGTTAGTATCCTTCCAGCCTTTTTGTTCACTAGAAGTGCAACAAATGTCAACAAAAACAACACACTATGTTCTAATTTTTAAATACAATTGATGAATCTCAGATGTTTTACACTTTCCAAATAGACTCCTTTTCCAGACTATTATGACCTTGCTCAGATCTCATTTAGTTCTGGTGCCTGTAAATTGGACTGAAATTACAAAGATGTTGAGGGACTGACTATAACTACCATGTTCCTGAAACATAAAACGCACTTCCAATAGCAGTGCTAGCAATCATTTTAGGAAAGACTGAATAATATGAACTGTTAAAAAATGGCTCTTCTCTTTCTCTGACAGTCAGAATCTGAGTTAATCTGTTGTTCTGACTCCCTTTAGGTTAGCTAATAAGCAGTGATTTGGACTGACAAAATGAGATATCTCACAGTCCCTCTCTCCCAGCAAAAGCTGCGCTGCCTCAGCTAATTCCAGTTATAGTATGGGTGAAGGATTGGTGAACTAACCCATGCAGCACATCCGACTCTTAGAGTGTCTTCACTCTAAGGAGGGCAACTCTATGGTGGTGAAAGACCTTGAGGGCAAGATTTATGAGGAGCAGCTGAGCTGACCTGGTTTGTTCAGCTTGGAAAGAGAAGGCTGAGGGTGTCCTCATAGCAGTCTATAAGTTCCTCAAGGGGCAGTGGAGGGAGAGGTGCTGAATCCCTCTCTCTGGTGACCAGTGATAGGATGCAAGGAAAGGGAATGAAGCTGCATCGGGGAAGTGCAGACTGGACAGCAGTAAAAGGTTCTTCACTGAGAGGGTAATCGGTCACTGGAATAGGCATCCCAGGGAAGGGATCACAGCACCAAGCCTACCAGAGTTTAAGGAGTAGTTAGACAATGCTGTTAGTCATATGGTTTAGCATTATGTAGTCCTGCAAGGAGCAGGCAGATGGATTCCATGATCCTTATGGGTCCTTCCGACTTGTGATATTCCACGATTCTGTGATTTTTGGGAGAAAACGTAGCAAAACTTCTATGGCCAATACACCTGGTCTTACAAGTTGTGCTGTACAGCCTTCTTTTGACCAAAAACCAGCAGATGGGATCATTTGCTTACTTCCTGTGTGTGGAAGACTGAATGGGCAGGACAGTGATTTTCCAGGATTCCCACTCCAGGACAAGGCTGGGAAAACTTGGGCATAGCAAGTGCCCAGGACTGTGCATCTTTTGTGTTACTCCCAAAACTGTGAGGCAGGATTAGCTATCAGATCATGCTCTAGAAGCATAGAACCACTGCTAAGCCTGGTAGGCTGCCTGGGATGCTTGAATTAGTTGAGAGCTGGTTTTGGCC
Source organism: Oxyruncus cristatus (assembly GCA_013399855.1). Classification (NCBI taxonomy): domain Eukaryota; kingdom Metazoa; phylum Chordata; class Aves; order Passeriformes; family Cotingidae; genus Oxyruncus; species Oxyruncus cristatus. The sequence goes on along the minus strand of VXAY01006829.1, from coordinate 669,566 downwards.
CCACTTGCATGAGCTTAAAATAGAAAACAAAAGTAAAATTCAAACAGAGGGAAATTTTAAATTAGTAGCGGCTATTTTTGTAGAACCCAAGGATAAACTAAACATTCTAGTCCTTCAAAAGTTCATTCAAATTGTAAATAGTTGAAATGAGTCTTTTCCCTCTGATCAAAACTGGCCCTAATGTGATTCTGCTTGATTTTTGGATTGGTAAATGTGCTGAAGCATGAAGCTTTCTGATAATGCCATTTCTAGCAGTGCCTTCTGCATAGAATGGTGCTGATCTATTCTTTCCAAAGGTACTTGTCACCAAGAATAAATCAACTGGGTGGCTCCCCAGTTTCCTTTGGCGTAGGACACGCTAGTGCAGCAAACAGTGCTGCTCTGCTTATTTCCAGGGAGGCAATCTGAAATTGCCTGATTTTTTAAAAGCAGGGACCAAACACATAACAAATCATTTGTTTTACTTAAGACATTACTGGAGAGTGTTCACACAGTGCAGAAAGCCAAGAGTCTAGGAAGACCACCCACCATCGCGGACTTAGAACTGCATTGCCTTGAACTCTTTTGACAGCAGTGGGTGATATTTGTAGCATGCAAGTTTGTGGTGCTCTGTGATCCCACCTAAAAGGCAGGAGCCAATCGGGAAGCAATGAGAATTATGCACTACAGAGCTTCACAGTGTTTGAAGGAAGTGATCCTCCCGTCGGCCTTGTTAGATTTGAAGTATCAAGAGAAACAGTTTTGTGCAAGTAAACAAGGAACTCTGCGAGCTTTTGAAGTTACTGTAACAAGTCGAAGTTTGTTTTCCAGATCCTGTAGCTGATGTTCAGCGTCTACCACACACAAGTTGTGCTGCATGTGCACACAGCAACTGCAAAGCACGTGTGCTGTAAAATCAGACCATCCAACATCTGTGCAGCACATCTGGTTTCATTGATGTGAGATGCTGACTTGCTATGTACATATGCCATAAGAGAAACATTCTTAACGTGCCCTTAATAACTTTTTGCCTCCTGACTAGACTCTTTATCTATAGATGTGTCCAAATTTTTCCCTAGACCTAAGGCATTCAGGATGCTCATATGAGCACTTTTGGATGTCCTTGAGGTGCAAGATCACATTACAACCTTTGCCGAAAGTGGAGCAAAACTGGAGTCCCTCTAGAAACGAACACATGGAAGCTTTTCATGTGAGATCTCTGTTGTCCCTGTTGGATAAAACTGGCCAATAGGTTCAAAGCTGTGGAACTGAGGGGGAAAAGGAGTTTATATTTTGCATTTCTGCTTGAAAATATTTTATTTTCCATACAAACCTTGCTTCATATAGAACATCAACAATGGCACAGTCAACAATGTCCTGTAACCAGGAGTCCAGAAAGCTCTTTGTCTTGTCAACAAATAGCAAATACAGAAAACATGAATTCTCAACAATTGTCATTCGCTGTAAGATTGAGACAATAAATCCAAAGTAATTTAAAATGCCTTTTCATTGGCATTAGTGATTTGTAACATTTCAGGGGATATCTGCTTATGCATACATATATTTGTACCTTTTCTGGAAGGATGCTGCATTCCTATGTCTGTTGAGAAGGAAATTTGTTCGGCATCACAAATTCAAGAGGGATATCCAAGCCACATATAGTCTCACTTACAGCTTATTACATGGACTGCAAGTATAATTTTCCTTATTTGTAGCTGAAACACATTTTAAATTAGCTTCTTTATAAATAATCAGTCATATAACAAAATCTGCATGAGTAATAACTTGAAAGTGGCTCTGGATTTCCACTAACAAGTTCTACAAAAGCAAACCTGTACAGTATTTCCCATGTGAAGCAGGACAGTCAGACCTTCCTAAGGATGCTCTCCTTTTATTGAGTGCATGTCAGTGTTTTGGGTTATGGAGAATTGTTTCAGTGTGTTCATTAGCATTTCAAAAGCATTTAGCTTGGCTAGAACTCTATAAAAGATTGCTGTGAACTGTACTGCTGTATGTATATAGGCACTACTGAATACAATAGGAAATAGGATATATTTACATTTTTATGAGAGTTTCCTGAGTTAAAGGAATGTGCTGACTACTTTGAAGTTGAGAGTGAGTTCTCTTTCTTCTCTTCCTCGTCCTGAATGTTCATATGTGCAGCATGATTGTAGTGTCATGGTATAGGCAAAGTCATTGCTGTTTTAAGCATTCCTGTGTTTTCCAGGGTGCAAATGCAGGTGTGGGTAGAAAACTGAATCCAAATGCTGGGGCTTGTCTAGTGACTCATTTCACACCTTGTCTGTGCTTGTGAGCGATGTCACAGGGAACAGCTGTGTTGTCCCCTTTCAGATCACAACTTCATCTACCCCGATTGCAGAAGTGTAAAAGGGACAGGTCCTAGATTTTTTTTCACTCGAAAATATGAAACAAAATTTAACACGTCAGGGTTTGCATAACTTGTGAAAGTTAACAGCAAGCTAACTACAAACAGGCATCAAGGTTGGACAGCTTGAATGCGGATTCAGTATTACCCCCTTGTATAATATAAATCCCTGCTGAACAGTAGCTGATGCCCATGATCAGGCATAAGTAAAGGCATGACTTGTAGGAAGGATGAGCATGGAAGAAGAGATGGGAGGGTTATTAAAAGTCAGACTGTCCGGTGCTCCAGTTTAAAGCTGGAGGACATGGTCACTGAGTTTCTCAATGAACTAAAACACACAAGGAAAGAACGTACAAGAAGTAGGAACGAAGAAAGGCAATGAAATTGAGCATGTCCCTGGGTCAAGAACAGAGGAGAGGGTACACTGAGTCTGTAAGAACTCCTTGACCAAGAGAACATAGCAGATGAGGTTTTCTAAAATGACTAGTAAAGGCTTCTTCATTTTATACTCTCATCCATATGTGTTTTTCATCATCATCATCATGGCCAGGCTTCACGAATGAAGATTTGAGAAGGACTCTACCCACACTTGCTACAAGCACGTTGATGGCTAAAAAGGCCAATGCGAGACAGACAAGTCCGGCTGCAAAAGGCACAGCGGAAAGTCTCCTTTGGTGGTATTGGCAAGATTCGGTTCTTTCTGCGTTGTCTTTTCTCCTCAAGAATGGTTCTACGGGTGATCTCAAAAGAAGCAGCAGCATTACAAATGGTGTGTCTCCATGTCTCCCGATTGGAGGCCAGAGTAGACCAATGATGGTGGTCGATATGGCCGAGGCTGAGATGTTGTTTCAGGGAGTCCTTTTATCTCCTCTTCGGGGCTCCTCTCTTGCGGCAGCCAGTGGCGAGTTGGCCATAGAGCACAATC
>VXAY01006829.1:654978-666049 GCA_013399855.1 Oxyruncus cristatus | reverse complement strand
TTTATTACACCAAACTCTTTTACGGAGTCTCCCAAAAGCTCTATATGCCTTTGCTAACCTGTTGTCTATCTCTTTGTCAAATTTTACCGTCCCAGGGGATGATGCTTCCCAAATAAGTAAACTGCTGGACTGACTTGAGCTCTGATTCACCAGTGATGATATGGGGATGATGAAAGACTTCCTGAGGTGCAGGTTGGTAGAAACCTTCCATCTTCTACAAGCTGACTTCCAGATCGAAAAGCTCAGCAGCCTCTGCAAAGCAGGATGTTAAACGCTGCAGAGCTGCTTCTGTGTGGGCAAAAGGGGCAGCATCGTCAGCAAAAAGCAGCTCACAGACAAGATGATTTAAAGTCTTAGTGTGGGCCTTCAGTCGTCTTAGGTTGAATAGGCTTCCATCAGTATGTTATTGGATGTAGATACCGCTTTCTTCACCGAGATTTGCTGTGGCCCTTTGGAGCATCATACTGAAGAAGACTGTGGATAAAGTTGGTGCAAGAACACAACCTTGTTTCATAGCATTGATTATTAGAAAGGGCTCAGAAAGTGCATGTGTTTTTCAACACTGTAGACATTAACAATATGGCAACATTCCAGGAAAACCCTAGACTGTGTTGATGATAATTTCATGACAGAGAAATGTTAGAGGCTCAACCACAAGTAATGCTCTACCAGACATATTGCTCACAAACTGTGAAGAGCTAGTGGAAAATGCAGCAATGGTTGGCAGCTTGTGTAGTAGTAGCCACATGATGGTTGAGTTCAGGATATGAAGGAAGGCTGGGAAGGAAAGCAGCAGGGTTAGGATTTTTACATTTCAAGAGATCAGATTTTGTCTTATTTTTAGGGAATTCTAAGCAGAGTGCCCTGGGAAGCAGCCATGAAGGGGAAAGGTGCCCAGGAAACCTGGCTAATTTTGAAAGAAAACTTCCAGAGAGCTTAAGAACAAACCATCCTGTTATTCAGGAAGACTGGGTATTCTGGCAAAAGGCCTGTTTGGCTAAGTCAGGAGTTTCTCAATGAACTAAAACACACAAGGAAGGAGTGTACAAGAAATGGGAACAAAGAAAGGCAATGAAGTAAGAGTATAACAATATTGCTGAGCAATGCTTTAAGACAAACGTTGTAGAGACAAAATCGGGATGGTCAAAACAGGAGGTGGGTGAGAGCTAAAACTGGCCAGGGAGAGAAAGGACAATAAGAGAGGTTATAGGAACATTAGCTGGAAAAGGAAGCTCAGAGAAATGGTAGGTCAGTGGATGAATGAGAAGATGGTCTAGTAACAAACGCAGAAATGACTGAAGTACTAAAGTCCTTTTTTGTTTCTGCTTCCACAGATAAAACCTGTTCCCAGAGCCCTTTGTGTATCAGCACATATTTGGAAGGAGGTGGTGAGTAGGGAAGTACAACAGATTAGAGGAAGTATTCAGTCTTTGGGAGAAGGTGGATGCTGACAGAGATGGTTGATGTGATTGTGATGCCTCTGTCCATGGAAAACAATGACAATCAGGAGAAGCAGCTGAGGAGCATGTCCTCTGGACATTTCCAAACCCCCAAAGGACAAGAAGGTATGTAGGACTAGTCAACACAGATTTCCAAAGAGTGAATCATCCTCTGCCAAACAGATTACCTTCTCTGGAAAAATGACTGGCTTTGTAGGCAAGGGGAGAGTGGTGGGTATAATATATCTGACTTTAGTAAAGCATTTGGCATCATCTTCCACTGTATCCCAAATCTCATCCAGCGGATGAGGAAGTCTAGGCTTGAGTAGAGTAGAAACTGGGGCTCAAAGGTAAGAAATCAATGGCTTGAGATATGACTGGTAACTAGTGGAGTTCCTTAGAGGGTAACACTACAGTCCATATTATCCAGTGTTTCATTCACAGTCTTGACGATGAGGCGGCACACACCCTCCACAAATTTGTGGATGATGCTACACTGGGGGCAGTTACCAAAACCTCAAATGGCAGAACTTCACAGGTTCTTTGGCAGTTCTTTATAGGTTCACAGTTCATCTGCTCTAGATGCAGTTCTGGTGCCAGTATATCCTCCCTGATGCATAATTTCAGTCCTGCTGGCTATGTTGGGACAAGCAGCAGGAGGCGACTGAGCCAACTGCACTGCCACTAGCTATCCCCTCAACAGAGGGATACAGCCCCCACTAAATCCAGCCTTGTTGCCTCCTGGACTCTTTTATTCCCATTATAGGGGTAGCACTCATGCTTATGCTTTTTGTGATCCTTAAACTGTAGAGAAGCCTAGCCAGCATCACGATCTTACTCTATTTGACTTGGTTAGGACTTACAGCACAGGTGTGTATAACAAGGAAAAGTTTCTACCTTGTCACAAAGACCTGGCATTGCAACAGGACAGAGTGTGCAGATGGAAGTCTGAAAAGCAAGATAATTGTGCCTTGATTTTCAATCAATTTTGACCTAATTTTACTTACCTTATGAATACTTGCATATTCCTTGCATTGGTGAAAGATGTTACAAATTCCTACCTTTGCCAAGAAGCCAAAGTGCTGGTTTGTAAGGGAAGGAAGGGGAGAGAGTGGAGAGGGAAAGTGGCTGAATGGCCACTGTTTTGTACTATGCCGTTTCCCAGTTTGCTTTCTCAGTTCAAACAAAGAGCTGCTTGAAAGCCCTTCTGCTAACACAGTGACTACCCAATATGGAGCAAAAACCCTTTAAAGATTTGATTGGTAATCTTTGCTTATTAATAGCTCAGCCTCAGACTCATGGAGCTCATGGAATTCAGTACACATTTACTAAATTGGAACTTACCTCCAGGTGTGCTATTAGCCTTGTTTTCCTGACTGATGAATTAAAACATGCAAGTTTGCTCGAGACCACAGAGCAGACGGGGTCAATTCAAGATGGCATCTATGAACTTGACTGACCAGAAGTAAAACCATATGCCTCTTCACAGAAGTCTTGTGTTGAGGAAGCCTAGACTGTAAGGTCACACCATGGACCACAAGTCACAGCTCTTCTGGAAGGTGATTAAGACTTTGACCATCTTGGAAATTACAATGTTCCAGAAACACTTGGAAAGTACTCCTTGTAGAAAGTTAAAAGTTTGTGGTCAAACAGATGGCTTGTCCTGTGAGCTTTGTGTCAGACCTACCAGCAGTGGGACCTCTTTTAATGATTTTGATGCCATCCTTGTCCCATTGGAAAGTTACCAGCTTTTTAACTTATTAAATAGAAACTGTAGGGGCTGTTTGCATGGTCTGAATGGTTGTTGCTGAAATTAACTGATTTGCACTGAAGGACAGACTGGCAGTGTGGTGACATCAGCAGCGTGTGCCTGTCACCAAGGCTGTCCCTAAACAAATATGAGATGCTCGGCAAGCAGCATCTGCCTCCGTTACATGAAGTCATTCAGTTACACTGGTCAATGAACTGTGGCTGATAAAGCAGAGAATGTCTGATACTTCCGTGCTGGAGTACAAACAATGATCAGCTTCTGCCTCTCCACAGATCCCAGTGGCCTTTATCTTTTTCTTTCTGAAGTTTTTCAATAAGGCTTGAACCATTTTGTGTGTATTTGATTTATGCACTGTAACAACCTTGATCCTACCATATGTCAGAACTTCCCATATGTTCTTTCATTTAGAGCATCCACAAAATTCACCCAATAAAGGCAAAAGGTGGCTACAGACTCTCTGTCATTCAGCTACAAACAGCTGGTAGTGCACATTGCAAGGCTTATTTTAAAGCTCAAGTATTTTCACCCATCCTCTCCGATAACTAAACTTAGCACATAAAAACACAAAAATAAAAATATCGATGTAGTGTAGCATTTCAAAGAAGCATTCAGGAAGCAGACAAAATGTCTTGCTCCAACATGGGGAATCCTGTGGCTGAATGCATGGTCCGTGTTCTGAGAACATACACATCTCTGGTATGAAAAGACAGGTCCTCTAGATGTGGTCACATAACTTACCATGTAGCTGCTCACACTTGCTTTCGGTAGTCTGAAGCAGTGGGTCCTTCCTTTGGTGATCTACTGCTAACATTCTAATTTCAGACAAATTTCTGCAACTGGCTTTTGATTGGAAGCAGAGGAGTATTTTCATGCACAGGAGTGGTCTCAGCAGTTCTATGGACATGTCTGGTGGTTAGCTGAGGAATAATGGTTTTGAGATATAAGTATTATCTGACTCTCTTTTTCTGTGAGAGCCACTTCATTCTCGACATTTACAAATATTTTTAACTTTAGCCACCTCAAATGTAGTTGTTAAATTTGACTCTTAAAAAGTAATTTGCAGCTTGCTCTTGACACAAATAGTGCAGTAAAAGGACAGTTTTAAATCTAGTGACTCCAAGTTGAAGCAATAAAGGGAGACATATAGGTCTCAGGAATATTTGCCGCTGTTAGACAAATTTGAGATGGGTATCCATCTTGGCCTTCCTCTGCTTTGACTCTGAGGTAACACTGGTACTATTAGGAGAGTTTTAATTATAAGACTGTTTGCAAAAGTACAGATGCAGATGTTCCTCAAGTGGCCCCAAGTGACTCAGCTTGAATTCAAAAGCAGAGCTGTGGTATCATTGTCACAAGGGCCTTCACCAAGGAGCAATGTGCCAGGTAAACCAAATGGCTTAAGCTGGAGTTACTGCAAGGATCTGCATGTTGCACCATCTTTACACAGCTAACTGGGCTGCAAAGCAACAAGCACAGGGCTGCCCTACAAGGGAGGAGGAATCAAGAGCTGAGCGAGGGGCAAGAGAAGGAGATAAACCAGATCCAGGGTCCATCCATGAAGTTCAGTCAGAAGCAGTAGAAGATTGGGTTAGAGACAGGGATGGGATCAGAACAACAGGGACAGGGGCTGATGGCTTGGCCTGAGCTGGAAGGGGGTTCTGGGCTATGGGCAGGGGTGGCGTGAGGTCCTGAGGGAGGTTTGGCAAGGGCAGTCAGGGCTAACTGCCCTCAGGTCCTTGGTCCTGGGGTTGACAACCAGAAGTTTTCTCTCAAGGTAGGAATCCAACGACTTGTGTTTCAAACAGAATGATGTTTTAGTACAACAAAGAAAGTGTATAAGCATCCTTCATTACAGTGATCAGAACACAAAGTATTAGAGCAGAGGATTATGTTTTTCTTCTCTGAGGGTATTTGGCACTCTTTTCTGCGTGCCTCACTTCTCCTACCTTTTAGGAGGTACATCGTAATAGATGTCACATTAGTTAGATTATCCAGTCAGTTGTGCACTTGATCCTGCATTACTGACATTCTTGTAGTTGAATTAGAAGAGAGTAAAATAGCACAAGAGAAGCCAATTCTGATCACTATCAAGGTATTGATAGAGTCACTCCAGCTGTTAACTGAAAGGCATTTTTGTGGCTATAGAAGCCAAACAGTGAATATCTTATTCAGCTGTTGCTTCAGTGAAACTTGCAAGTGAAAATGGAGCAAAGAGTCCAAGATCTAACCTATAGATGGTCATGGAGAAGCCTGGCATGCATAAATCATAAGGGAAGCTTATAGTAGTTGAGCACATTTGCTTCTTTTGTACATAAGTAACTCTAACTCCTTAGGGTAACTTGGGTAAGAGACAGAAATAACCCAGATAATTGTATTGTCAGAACAGCAACTATATCCATCTTTGGGAAAACTTGCATACAGACTTCAGTGGAGCAGGAAAGCCTTTTAAAATTGATAGCTAGCACAGGACCTCCTGGGAGGCACATATGCTTTGTGTTATAGATTGAGCTGAAGCCAGGAACACTGGGGTAAAGAAGGGTTCGCAACCCACATATCCCTACCCGGCTATAGGCATGAAGTGCCACTTTTTCTGGTATAAACAAAAACAGTCTAATAAAACTAGACTGAGGTATGCCTACTGCTATATGACTTTGGATTGTTCAGGTTAAAACTGTTATCAGAGGCTTGCATCTGTCTTCAGGTCAGGACTTAAATTTGTATGAGGTGTTCCAGTAGTGATTTAGCAAAGCTGCTATTTCAGGATTTGATCAAAGCTCTGTAATTTATGTGCTTTGCCTGCAAATCTATTAAATAGTACCTTGTGTCAGCCCATGCTGTTGCAGTCAATTTTTGAAATTCATGTAGCTGGTATTTAAATCAGTGAGGAGAATAATAACCACTTCAAATAGAAGATTTTACATATGTCATACACTGGCATCTTGTATTTTCCCCAGAAAGAATGACTCTATAACTGAGTGAATCAACAAGGAATTAGAGTTTAGTTATTAATTATAAAATTTGGTTTAAATGAATAATAATCCTACAAAATTTTTTAAAAATTGCATTGCATTGTGAAAGAAAAAAACCCACATTATTACGAAAATGCTTATGGAGAAAACAAGCTTGAGAAAATCTCTACATACGGGAAATTGTGGTTATTCTCTTCTCCTGTATACAAGGGAAACCAGCTTTTGACAACAAACTGAACAAAATGCTCCCTCTTGTGGTAAAAGCTCGGGAATAGGGAAGCAGTTGGAATAGCGGAGCAGCTGCAGACCGCGGGGGCCGGGCTGTTCTGGCAGCTGCAGCTGGAGCTGACAGGTTTGGAAAGCCCGGAGCTGTTAGGGCTCTGCCTTTGCCTCTGTTTGGTTGCGATGGTAAGCGCGAGGAAGGCAGCGGCTCGTTTTCAGGGCTGATTCTGAAAGAGGGGCACTGGTGATATTTTTTTTTTTTCTCGTTTGCTGGTCATTTCTCTCTTCCTACGGGGTAAAATGAAAACACCTGCACTACTGCAGCACAGGTGCTCCTTGCTGATACTATCTTTTCCTGAAGAAAAAAAGCCAAAGAGGAATCAGACACAAAAATGGAGGTGCTGGGTGACAGGGATGAAGGGATGTTGGTAAAGTGTTGGTGGAAGATAAGGGGAGGTGGCCTTGTGAGTACTTTGGACTTTTGTTGTGGTAATGCTGGGCTAACAGACATGGTTTGTGGCTTTTGTCAGACTTAATCACAGAAAAAAATACTTGATTATTAATCAGAAGAACAAACAATACAAATTAAAATAATAAAAAAAGAGTATTTAGGATTGGATTTTTTCCCTACTGGAGAAGATGGAAATATGACAGCAGGTGAGACCTGGAAGAGAGACAGGGCTGAGCAAGGCTGGGCCTGAAATGTCAAAGCTGGTGGGGAAGGCACTGAGATAGAGTAACTGGCAAGAGGTGACATGAGGAGCTGACTAAGACGAGGGAGGTGGTTGGGTGTTTGTCACAGCAGACTAAGAGTGAGGATTTCAGAAAAGCATCTAACTGTTCATTACCAAAGGGCCTAGACTTACCCATGTTTCCACAACAGACTTGGTTATTCATCTTTTTGCACGTGACTCTCTTAAATGCTTTTTCTTCTTCCCGATACTATTTTTTTTCTTTCAAAAGGAAAAGGTGAGGACACCTTACACACCCTTAGTTATGACAAAGATATTCAAAGGCTGCTTAGTATCCCCATTTGGCTAAATGTATCACACTTCTCAACGAAGACATCCAGATATGTATGATACCTTGAAGCAGCAAAGCAACTGAAGTGAGCATTTGGTGAATTTTGAATTTAGCCATTCTGAGATACATAATTTAGCATGTAGGTGTATTTAAAAGAATAGTAACTCGTAAACTATGGTTACTATCTCAGCCCTCTAGCTGCTGAAAACAATAAAAGAATCAAAACCCCTCTCAAACTGATAGCAGCAATGATTATTTTTGGGCCACTTTTGGTTGTACAGGCTTTCCCAAGCAAATGACTCAGTACACATTCAGGAATTTCATTTCTGTGATATACTGGGAACGCAATGTAACTTGTATTTCAGCTACCAAGTCAGATAGTGCTTGATTCCATGCAGGTAAGCATTCATTGCCTAAGCCCACCTTTAAACACAGTCTTAAAAACCAGTCTCTTTCTTTCCCTCTAACATTATTCCATGCTAATTGTGTAGTGGTTAGGCAATTTTACAGGACAATCGCGACAGTCTGAATGTCATGGCCTCATGGGCACTGTTAGCCTTGATCGTCCCTGTCCAGCGTAATCTGGAGCTTCCTCTGAGCCTTACCCATGTTCCAGGACTCAATTTCAGCCCAGCCAAGGACATGCTGATATGCTCTACCGGTCTCTGCCTTGATTTGGAACCCTAGATTTACCTCTTACTTCTGTGCAGCCCTGCCTCACAAATGGTCGTGGCTCAGAATTAAAACTAGAGAGAGGGATTTTCTGCCTTGACCTTGCAGCAGACCACCGCCAGGCTGGCGCTGGCGTTACTGCTCCCTCTACAGGGATGCTCCCGGGAAAGCGAGCAGGCGGACCCCTACTCCCCGTGCCTAAGCGGCGGCAGCTCGGGAGCGGGACGCGCCTCTCCTCCGGGGGGAGCAGCTACCCCCTTCTCCGACAGCTGAGGACGTGTCAGGGCGTGTCCCTCCCCCCCTTTTCTCTTTTTCCTCGATTACCCAATTTAAAAGGAAATGCTGCATGCCCCATGCATGCTCCGCTCACCCGTGAGCGGAGAGATATCGCGGGTGGGGATGTGGGGGAAGGGGTCCCGCCTGCCCTTGCCCCCCCCCCAGCTGCGGCAAGGCCCAGCCACCCTCGCGCCGTGCCCGAAGAGGGGTGGGATGCTGCATCGGGGCAGCTGTGGCATGGAGAGCTGCTGCGCCTTGGGGGCTGCAGAGCGAGGGTTTAACCACCGGGAAAAAACGGAGATACGGAGGAGAACTAGGGGAAAAAAGCCCACAAGATAAACACGAAGAAAAGGCTGGCTTGTGAAGGCTTGCACGAAAATGTGAGGAGTTGTCTTTGCAGTAGCCCCGGGAACCCACCATGCCCGTGCTCTCTCCTTTCCTCCCTTGCTCCCTCCACGCCCGGGGCTTTTTTGTGACCGTGGGGGGCCAACAGGGGCTCCCACTGCGCTGCCTGCCGGTCCCTGGCCCACGTGTCTCGGACCAGCTCCCCGGCCCGGCAGCGGCTGTATGGATGCTCGGCGCGGCTACAGGTTGCAGGGTGCGGGGTGTGAAACACATAAACCTCCAATTCATTTTATTGCCCGACAGTTTTCCGACATGGGAATGTCCGTGAGGCACTGCACATCACACCGCACACGAAAGCCCTCATCAACACACCCTGGTCGCCGCGCCCGCCCTCTCCACGTGCCCTGCGCTCTTTTCGCTCCTTCTCCATCGAAAATGCAAACCGGACTAATCCTTATCACCAGCCTACTGCGCGTCTCTCACAGGGTCCTTGTCCCCAAGTTAATGGGACACATTGTTCCTGCTGAAAGATGGTGCTGCTGACTACGAAGCCCCGGCGTAGCCGGATCGCGCCTCTTGAGCCGGAGTGTCCCGGGGGACGTGCCGCCACCGCGATTCTCTCCCACCGGGTCCGTTCCAACCACTCTCCCAGGGTGTTGAGTCCCGGGTGCTGGTCACCACCCCCGGAGCCACCGCCCGGTCCGGCTCATCCCGGCAGCTCCTGCCCGCTTGCCGCTCGGGGAGCAGAGGGCGCCCCAGCCCCGCACATCGCCTGCCGCCGCCGGGCTTCCGCAGCGCGGAGCGGGTGCGGAGCGACGACCAGGGCGCACCCGGCCCCCACCGCAGCCAGGTTTTAAAAAGAAGGCGGGGGGAAGGTGCGGTCAGTGCCCTCTGTTGCGCTGTGGCGGCCCCCGGGGACGCTTTGGAAAAGGGGGAGAGCTGGAGGGATACCAGTCCTGAAGCCCCAGCGACGTTCAGGCCAGCTCTTCAGCTGCAGGAGCGCCCGGGAGAGAGATCCATTATCCTGAGAAATGGGCTGTTTTCCTCTATTTTGTTGCCTCTTGTGTTTAACGGGCAGACTCTCTCCTTAAGCGTGCCAAGAGCATCCACGCCCGGGGCTTTTCAGTTTCTTCCGCCGTGCCGTCCCTCTCCGCCGGGCAAGCGGCTTCCCGCTCCCCGAGAGGGTTGCAGGTGTAGGCAGGTGGCCCGGCTTGTCCGCTCCCTCCGCCGCGCAGCATCTCAGCTCAGCCGAGGCGCGACCNGGCCCCGCGCCGCGCCCGCTCTGCTTGGGGCAGAGAGTTTAGCTGCTCCCTTCCCTTTTTGGGGGGAATGTAGGGGGTAATGTCGCAAGGTGCGTTCGCGGACCCGCGATCCATCCCGCCCCCCCCCTCAGCCTGCACGGCTGATATTTAAACCTGGGGTCCGTGCGCCCCCTAAGCGCGAGCGCCGCGCAGCGCATTCCCCGCCCGCGAGTCGGAAAATAAATAAATAAGTGCGTGTGGCTTTTGAACTGCCCACAGACTGTCACAGGGAAGGGGGGAGGGAGGGAAAGAGGGAGGGGGAGAGAGTGAGAAATGCAGAGGCAGCAGCCGCGGTAGCGGCGGCAGTGCTCCAGCAGGCACTAGGCACTCCAGTCCCGGCGAGCGAGCGGGCGAGAGCCACAGCGCTCCGAGCGAGGCGAGGGGGGCTCTGGGCTACCTGGACTCTCTTTGTGACACCCCAGCACACAAACACACCGAGAGGGACAGAGGAAAAACACATAAAGGTAAGAAGCGGTGTATCTCATTTATGTCATTTACACAGCAGACCCCACGAGCTTTGTCATTTTTACCATTTTTTTCCCCGCTCCGTTTTGTCTTGGATGTGGGGAGAGGAGATGTGCGTGTGACTCGGGAAGAGCAGGGAGAGCGGAGCAGCCCGGGAGCCGCCTACTCGGGCACACTTTAGGAATATCGCTGCGAGGAGCTCGATTCCTCGAGAGGGGACCACCTGGGAGCGGGTTCGAGGCACACAACGGACCGAAGGCTATTCCGTGAGATTTAAATGCCCGGGAAGGCTTTCTTGGGAAAGGGTGCGGGTAGCGGTGGGTGTGGTGGGAATAATAGTGGTTTATGCCCAATTTCTTTTCGGTGCCTTTAGCCTTTTTTTTTTCTTTTTTTTTTTTTTTTTCAAAGAGAGGTTGCTTAAATAATAATAATAATTAAAATAAATAAAAGAAGATGCCCAGAGCTGTCCACGAAAGGAAGGGCTGGGAGAAGAGCACGCACGGCGTCAGGAAGATGGCTGGGCGGGGGGCGGCGGTGCTGCAGGGGGAGCGTGGGGGTATCGGCGGGGGGGGGGGGACGCGGGGGAGG
>VXAY01006829.1:638640-654496 GCA_013399855.1 Oxyruncus cristatus | reverse complement strand
ACACACATACCCACATCCCCCCCCCACCGGGCCGCGCCCACCCTCCCGCCGCGCCGGGTGGGCGCCAGGCGGCGGGATGCGGTGCTGAAGGGGGATGCAATGCGGGGAGAGGGATGCGATGCGATGCGGGGCGGGGGGGATGCGGGAGCCCCCACCGCCCTGTCCGCGCCTTTGTCTGTGCCCGGCGCATGCGCGGAGGGGCGGCGGGGCTGGGGCCGGCGGCGGAACAAAGACGCCGCGCTGCGCTGCGACCCCCGGGCGCCCCACACTCCCCCGCCAGCCCCGGGGGGGACCGTCGGGGTGACCCGGCGGCACCCCACTCCCCGCGCTGCTCCCGGCTTAGCCTTGGCATCTGATTCGGTGCCCCCCCGCCCGTGCCGCCTCCACCCCCCTTCACGTCGCCGAGCCAAATTCAGAATTTTGTAAGGGGAAGAGGCCGCTGGTGCTGCCCGCCCCCTTCCCGCCCGCAGCGGGTTTCGGTCTGTGGTTGACGAGCGGCTGCGGGTACCCCCAGAGCTCCCCCGCCCCGGGCTCCAACACCCACACTCGCTCCTCGGAGCGGCCCTGGGGGCGGCGCAGGAGATGGGGAGCAAGGGGTCCCTCTGCAGCAGCGCGGGTGTCCCAGGTTCGCTCGTGGGTCTCTTTGGTCAAAGAGGCGAAGTGGGTGCCGCGTACGTGCCGCAGTCGGATGCCCTGTGGAGCAGCCACGCCGCAAGGACGTGCTCTGTGCCGGGTGCCATCTGGGGGAGACACGCGTGCTCTGCGTGCCCGGGCGGCCTCCTCAAGCATCTCCCTCTGCCGAGGGGAAGCAATCTTTCAGCAGGAAGATTTGTGTGTGTGTGTTGGTGCGACATCTTGAAATCTCTTTTGTTCGAATTGTTGCATCTCGCTGCTGGCATGGGTGCTGGTTCCTCCTCCGCCTCTTTTCTTTCGCAGCTCTTGTCCAGAATTAGGGTATATATTTCTCTTTAGGGGGAGCATGCGTAAGCCTGTTGGAAATGGCTAGTTTTGTAAGCTAATGACAGTTTCTGAACAGACACAGCTGGTGTGTTTATCAAGCTGAAGTTAAAGCTAACAAAAGATTATTGCCGGTGGGCTCCTAAACAAGGGATGGCAGTGGATTTTATTGCTTCCCCTCGAGGGTGATGAACATTCAATGGAAAACATACACCCCAGGGCCCCTCGGCATGGCGATCACTTGGTATTTCCAGTGTTTCCAATTAAGGTCTCTTCTGAAGAAGCCATCAGAACCCTAAAATCTGTCAAAATGTCCCCTCTCTGCTTGCCAGATGCTTGCCAAGCACCACCTAGACTGGTGGCCAGGCTTCAAACTCCGAGGATTTTTTCCCTGTGTAGCTGTTCCCCATTAAGCATGGGACCAGGGAGAAAGGGGTGGGCGTGCCATACTGAGGAAAGATGCGGCATCTGCTGCTACTGCTGCCTCCAGGGGAGATACCTTATCCCACACAATCCTTTTGTATTCAGGGTGTTTCTGAGAATTTTGGGCAGACCCTCTAACTTTTAGGGGTGAGGGAAAAGGAATAAGCAAGGGCATGACCAAAGGTTTTTGTGCTTGCTGTCTATTCATTGTCTCGCACAAATTCGTAAGAGGCAGTAGCTTTGTTTCGTGATGTTCCTAGCTACTGGATAGTGTGCAGTGAGTATTTTCTTTTTGTCTGGCTATTTTAGTTTCACCAGAGAGCACCAACTCTGGTCTGTGGACAGAAAAAACCCCAAAATATTGGGAAATTCATGGCAGCTCTGTCTATTCTTGTATGCTTGAGGATTGTTCCTGTGTAACACAAGGAAACTGTATATGGCTGCCAAAAAGCAATCACGCAGCATTTTTTTCTGTTGATATGAACCTCTGAGTATATCATATCCAGTTAAAATAAGATCAACATTAAAAGGTAAAACTGGTAAAATTACTGTTCAAATTGTTGCTTGAAGGAACGATCAGGTGAAATTTATGTTTCACCCCTCCTTCCATGCTTCTTTGCGTTTGAAATGCATCACCCACTGAAGCAACCTGGTGATAAATGATTGATTTATTTCAGAAAGTGGCATACCTTCGGAGCATACTATTTCCCTGAGATTACAGAGTATGCAACCTACATAATTTCTAAACCTTCTCTAGAATTGTCTCTAGTCCTTAAGTGTTTGTGTGCTTTGATATTTCGACATTAAGTCTCTGTAATAAACTGTATTTTCCAAATGAAGCATCTTCTGTCTGTGCTGTGTTCCACTGGTAGCTTTGCCTCATGCAGTGAACCATGAAGTCCTTCAGCAGAACCTCCTGTGTACACGACAGCTTCTGTCAGAACAATGCTAAGTTCTTCCCTTGGGCAGGCATCCACCCATGGCCTGATGGGATGCATCAAAGGACAGAAGCTGGTTGCAGGGCAGAAACAGGCCTTCCCAGGAAATCTTGGGAGAGTTCTGTGAGGCTTCATTTTCAGATATTCAGCTAGCATTGAGCTACTAGTTGTATTGAAACCTGCCATGGAAAGTGGATTTTGCACTAATTTTGAAAAAAAAAAAAAAGAGTTTCAGAATGTTTCTTTCTTTGTTTTCCCCCTCCATCTGCATGAAGAGGATTCTGCAGTTGTATGTACACATTTATGCACAAATCCCAGGTCTTGATTTAGATGGGTAGGTACAAATGTAGTATCCTTGGGTGCACTGTAAATGTGATGTTTAAAATCTGAATTCTTCAAGTAAGAAAACTAGATGCTCTTCAAATATAATGAAGAGTATTATCATCAACCAATATTCAGTGCCTTACCTTCATTCATACAAGGATAGTAAAGGCACGCCATTTTAAAGTACTCTATAGATGTATGATTTGGGTTGCTGCTTCTCCGTCAATCAGGAATGACAAGAATGAGGTAGCAACTAGAGAAATCAAAGAAATGCCTGAAAGCATTAGAGACTTGAAAATAGAAACCATGTGCAGCATAATTGACGTTTCATGCATTAGTAGAAAATGCTTTCAAGATTAAAAAAATGCAGGGAGAAGAAGAGGGGAAACACTTGGTGCAGAATGGAAAAGACTTTAAAGTCTTCTTTACAAGATCTTGTATCTCACAACTCTCTTCCTTCAACGCGTGATGCCGCTTAAGCTTCTTACTTCAAGATAGAGAAATGTGGTTAGTATAAAAATGTAGCTGTTGGTTATTTGATATGAAAATTCATAGGTTTAAAATAGAAACAGATTGATAGCAATGCGATTCCTCAAACATGAAAAATTCCTGACTTGCCAGAATCTGAAAATAAAATCCTTTGACTTTCTTCAGCACACCAGTAAATGTAAAGAGATACTGATTTGTAACACATGTGGAATGGTCAGGTTTTGCCTGGGAGCAAGATGTGTAGTAATTCCCTCTTAAGTACAGTTAATGGAATTTAACTCCGAGGAAACAGTTTTATTAATAAAAACCTTCTGTCTTGGGATATAAGTCAGAGACTGATCTCTTTTGATGTGTTTGGTATTGTCTTCTGCAGAATGAAAAACAAGTAGGCTGTATAGTTGCCTGACTTGTTTGGTGTAGACTGCCAAGTACCCCACCGGTGCTGTAGTGTTGGGAAAGCCACATGCTCTTTAGTCACATGTTGCATAGTTTAGATTTTAGCCTGGTAAGTGGTGCCACATATGATTATGATCTGCTGATCCAGGGATTTTATTTTTTAACCTTTAGGAATCTGAATGTCTTTTCAAAAGATTTTATTTTACATACACTGCCCTAGCAACATGAGTTGATGCTTAATGTAAACCGTAGGACTGATGGCAGGAACTTCATTTTGATTAGAGACTTACTGTCTTTACAAAGGATACAGCACTGAATGTGTAATAAGACTGGGTCTTAGCCACCAATCTTTTGCTACTTATAGGAGTATGTTAATGGATGATGTCATGATGGTGACTGTAGTGTACTGATGCATTGGCATGAAGAGGATGTGAATACAATATTGAAGCATAACCTTTTACCCCAGGCAAAAGCCTAGTAACTATAATGACAAACTTTCCCAAGGATTAATTTTAATGGCAGAAATCTATGCCATCATGACTTTACATCACAAACAGAAGCCAATTCTGTATGAGCAGTAAAATCAGGGGACTGCTGGCTATCTCCTGTTTCAGTAGTCTTTAGATACTCAGTGGGATGTAGAGCATAACCCCTGCAGAAGGATAGAGCCTGATTATAATTTGTGAACTTATTTTCTGCTGTTACTGTTTTCCTTATGTGATTGGTTGGTGAAGAAGGGGCTCATATTCAAAATTACATCTTGACCTTATTAACTCTTTTAGGATGAAATAGAAGATGGTCACATAGCAGGATGCTGTAGATGTGCATCTGCTAGACAAATTTAAGGTGATTGCTGAACTATGGAGAAGAAATGAAGCAAAGTTAGACAAAATAAAGAATGGATCAACAATTCTAGAAATGATGAAAGTCTCTCATCTAACTACCTTAGAAAAACACATGCAAAAGGATCTCAAATCAGGATGTAGAAAACTGTGAAAACTCAATTACAAACACATGATCAACATGGGAGAGTAACACCATGAGAAACGCTTTGGTGCTTCTGCTTGTCTGAGATAGACCAGAGACTGAGAATTGCCACATCAGTTTCTTGTAATCATCTTCCCTCAAGGCAGTGAAGCGTGTCATTAGGGGAGGAAGAAAACAAAACCAAAAACAGGCTAGAGGTGGTATAAAACTAGGAATCTGGAAAAGGATAGGAAGAAACCAGTCACCACTAGATGAGATGTTCAGATTATTTCAATATTTCCCGTTCATATGCAAAATTGCCTGTATGCAAAGTTGCTGTATTTTGGCCAGTGCTGGTAAGTGCATGACTGAATTCTGCTGCTAATTGTGCTGAGCTGGTGGGAGGAGGCAAATTCAGTGAGATCTTAGGTGCTAAAAACAGCTCTTCTGGGTTTCTTGCTGTCACCAGAAAAAGTGAGGCAAATGGGGAAGATGTGCTGGGTGCTCTAACCAACAGGTTTTCTAGATAGATGTATTGAGATTGTGGGGCTTGTTTTCCTTCAGCAACATTGCTCAACCCTATATGTAAACTCTGCACCAGTGAATGTACACTCTGCGCTGGGAATAGCTGGTGTCACTGAAGAGAGGGTGAAAGATGGTTGCTGCCTATTGCTTTCCTTTTCAGATCTACGGGCCCTGTGAAGCAAGGGAGACAGCAGCTCTCCAGAGCATAAAACTCAAAATCTGGCTAGATTTTTCAGGCTCTTCCATCCCTCACTTGAGATGTAGGAGAGGGTACTGTTGGTTTGTAACTTTTTTTCACTTGGAGCTTTCACTATGAGCATATGAGGCCTCTCTGGGATACCATAGTGCTCAGGATAGTCTCCAAGACTATTATTCTAATGCCTAGATTAGCAAACCAAAGCAAATGTGGAAATATGGAAAATCTTTCCTTGTTTGCAGTCCACACATGCTCTATGTAGCTCCTGCAGTCATAGCTAAGAGCTTCCTGGTAGCTCTAGAAAGCTGCACGTAGGATGTGAGAGTTCAAGGAGAGTGACAAGTTGTCCTTGACATTTTTTTATGAAGGATCTGGTACTACTTGCAGGAAAAAATTTTGGTAAGAGAGATCTGTCCATTCTTTTTTCCTGTATTCTCATTTCCTGCCCTCAGGGATCTCCACCTTGAAGAAAACTATTGTGCAGTGAAGAGGTATCAGCTGAAACCTTTTAAGCCTCTTGCAACCATCTGATGTTCCACCAGTATTTTGCATCTTAATGATTTATTCAGTGCTAGTTTCTCTAGGTGATATTTAGAGGAACATTCAGCTTTCTGCACATGTCCCATGCTTTACATCCAGTTGCCTTAATGAATAATACTTTTAGAGCCATGCTAAGCAAGAGCTGTCACGTGCACTGGAATATGATAGCTCACCGGAGTGCACTGTTTTCCTGTGCATGTAATAGTGTGTAAAAGCTACAAAAGAGCTCAAGAAAACTAGTGATACAGTATTTTTTTATAAGCACTAGAATAATTATTAGGTCACTGAAAGTTCAGCTGTCATCCTCTTCTGTGGATGAGTCAGTGACTGACAGATTCATGAAGAAATTATTGATGCTGATAGCAAAAGAAACGTGGCACTCCTTATGGTGTCTAATTCCCGACTGAACAATACAGTGTATTGACTATCCACTACCACACAATGTATTGAAAGGCCTTCAGTGCTGAGGTACCTTCTGTTACTAGAGGGTTCAAACTATACTGCAAATCACCTACAGGTGTTTCAGCAAACATCTCTTTGAACAACACTGTCACCAAGGCATTATGGAGAAGAGCAAACATAGCAGTCAACAAATGACAAACATAATGGATCTGCCTTGCTTGAAGCAGGGTAAATAGTGTGCCTTTAAATACCTGCCACCTCTGTTCTAACTTGACGTTGATATATGGAAGATGGTGTTGAGGCAAATAAGCTGGCTTTGCATGCTCTTCTGCAGCCACTGACCCTGTGACGAAAGAGACTGAACGTCTGAGTGCCTCACCATCTAAAACACAGAGATGACAGGGAGCAAAGGAGGTTCTGCACTGACAGATTTGTGGTTCAGAAAAAAAGTCTGTCCAGGAGTTTGCTGTGAAACAATGACAGTAAATTTACAGGCTGAGAATAGAAATATTTATCTCAGCAGCTTTTATTTACTTTCTACTTAAGAAAACAGGTTCTTTGACAGATTTTCTCCTGCTTTAAGAAGCCATTTTATATGATTCTGGTTAGAAACTATATTCTAACCTATTTGGATATACCATATTTCCTCTGTCCATATTTGTAAATGTGTTACAGTAAAAAAAGGTTTGGTGTCTTCAAGCTGATATTTACTAATTTTTCATCTATCTTTGACTCTGTACCCTTCCTTGCCACATTCCTTTAGATAATTTATCTGTATTTCAATTAAATTATCATAGTGGTTATATTGTCATTTTCCTTGCTTACCCTTTCTAGAAGTCCATATTTTCATCCATGAACTAACTCAACCTATTTCAGAGAACACCTTGATAATCAGTGACAGTAACATGCAATATGTGCTCTAGCAGATGTGCAGAACACGGTACGATCTATGTCCTAGGCTTAAGTGTGTGCTGTCATTCATGTGTAACAACTGGAGGCATTAGAACAGAACCACTTATTGTAAAACTTTAACCTCTATAACTAATGCTGCTGGACCCCGACTGTTTGCATGCATATGGCTCCCAAATCTAGATGTTCACTAGTGAGATCATATCAACATGTGAACTTGGTCTTAAACAAAGTTTCATGCAAATCCTGTAACAGTGCGGAAAACTTGGAGCTCTGCCAGCTGAAAGCATTCAATACTTTTAAACTTCTTATCACTTGAAGAAATATTAATGTTATATCTTCTGTTGACTGAAAGGGAAGAGAATTCTTTCCTTCTTACACCTTTTAGTTTTAAGAAAAAGTGACTCGACTAAATTAAAAAGAAAAAAACAACAAACCCAAACCTGTCTGTGATAGGTTGCATTGTCAGTCTTATTTTCAAGGAGAATTAGATTTTGATTCCTGTAGAAAATTAAAGTGCTGCGATATCATAATTAAACTACATTAGTGAGTTGAAAAACCTTCCAAAACAGAGTTTTAGGGGAAACATTTGCTATTATAATAGACAAAGCTTGTCTGTCAAGCTGTGGCAGTGCTGGGTTGCATATTGCATAAAGGCCAGTGGCTGTCACAGTCATACTGGCCTGAGTTTCTTTCATAGAGAAACCCGTCTCTGGATCCACTTCTAATTGCTTGAGATTTTAATTGTGTCTAAATAAAGCATAACATCTATAAATGATGGAGACAACAACATGATTGCTGTGCACATTCAGTATGAGTGCCATCAAGATGAGGGCCTTGTTCAGGCCAAGTGAGTTCATGATGGCACATATATAAGGCTTTTTTTTCTGAAGTACAAGTTTGTAGCTACGGAGTGAAGACACAAAATAGACTTTGGTCACTGTGAAGGGTTCCCAAGTAGGGGGCCAGGGAACTGAAAGGGACTGATTTAGATCATCTGCTGCACGTTGTATTCCCAAAGAAGATCAAAAACCTCAAAAGATATTATTTTCATTAGAATTATGCTAGTCATCTTAGTTAATTAACTCCTTGCATAGAGAAAACTTAAGCGTTGATAGAACCAAAATAATAGATAGATAAAAGCTTTATTCACAGCCTGATCTCTGCCCATGAACCCTTTCAAGTTTTGAATACTAATACTTGTTTCGAGTACGTCAAGGTTTTGTGCATTGGAAAAAAAAATGACAGTCCTCTCTGGTGCTGAACCAATACCTTTGGAGTTTGACTGTGGGTCTACTACCTTCTTCTCAGCATTTTACAGGGTTGTTTTTCTGAGCTTCAGGTTCCTGGCTTGAATCTCTTGCCTGTCTCACCCTGCTGTCTCTGGAAACCTCACCTTTGAGCAGACATAGGTATTCCACCAGGGAAGGACCTCCTCTGGTCTTCTTCTTAAACAAATAAAATGAGACTGTCTGTGGGATCCTTCTGGGCAGTCATGCAAAGCCGGTAGCTTTGGTGGGACTGCATCCATGGTCTGAAGAGCCAGTCATCGGCTGCTGCGGTAATGATGTTCGTTGACTCCCTGCTCTGGAAAGGAGACCAAAAAGCTAACTTAATTATTACAAATGCCCTGGTTTATCTTAATTAATCTAGCCATAAGATCCTGGTTCCCTGATCTAATTAGCTAGGGAGATAGTTAAATATAACTTCATGTATCTAGGCGCATTTAGCTATTTGTGGTTAAAATCTGCTCACGGTTCCTAAGAGACTATATACTACAAAGTTACAGAGTCACAGTCAGGAAACTTTCCAGCTGCCCTTCATCTAACGTAAAAAACACAAAGAGTTCGTCTCAATTAACATGGTGGAATATTTTTTTTATATTTTTATATTTTTTTAGTGATATACCTTGCAGTTTACAATCCCATTAAAGCCTTTCATGGAAACAAGGAATCATCTTTCTGTGTTCTCTCACCAAGGACTAACAAGAAACTGCATTGTACACAAGAAGTGGTGTTTCCACTGTTCAGGTAGATAAACATAACTTTAGACTGTATGAGGAAAATATTTGCTCTTTGCTGTATTACAGATGAAAGATGGTCAGGAACCTGAGTTAAAATAATTTGAATAATTTATAAAGAATAAAACATAGTAAAAATTCCTTGTCTGTGCAATAATTTCTATTAAAGACAGTATGTGGTAGTCATGGGGAATGTGATCAGAATTACAATAAAGAAGACTTTGTTGGCAAGAAAGGGAAAACAAGGAAAACAGGGGTTCGTTCCCTACTTAAGTGTTTCAAACCGGAATAGAATAAATTGCCTTTTAAATGTCCTAAAATGGAGATCTAAGAACTTCCTTTCATATACCATGCATTGAATATTTAAAGATATTACTTCCATGGGTCATATGCCACATAAAAGAGAGATACTGTTCAAGTGGATGCACATGTAAACAATAAGAGTGATCAAACAAAACTTATGAAGGGAAAAAATGTACATATTGGTTTTGTGCAGTGTAAAGAAGAGAACGATTATTTTTAGAAAAGGTGAGAAATAACCACTGAGATCACTTAAATGTAACTTGTTCTGCCTTGGGGCAAGAAGAGGAAATATCTAGACTTCTCTTGAGGTGTCTTCCAGCCCTGTGTTTTGTGTGATCAGGCACATGGGGAACCTCTGGAGTAAGGTAGTTCTTGATTGCAGAGAAATAAATTCAGTTGAAAGAAAATCCTTCCCAAGTGTACTAATTTATTGGTAATGTATATGAGGTCTGTTATAACAAGATCCAAAGATAAATCTTCTGCTAAGATCTTTAAGGACATGGTATATGCTAGAAAGAAATAGACAAATAAGGCTTTTCTAGAGCTTGCAAGAGGATATTTAATTTATTGATGCTGAACAGAATAGGTTGTTAAATGGAAATTTCTCATAGGACTTCTGACATCAGTCCTGAAGTGGGCTGTAAGTTTGAAGCTGTATTTCAAATTGGAGCTGATCTGCAAGAAAGGGAGGAAAGCTTACAAAAATGATTGGGGCTTTCTGGTTCCAAAGTTTTATTTCAAGACAGTGATAAGAAATCATGTGTATGTTTGAAAATTTTACTCTGTAAGTCCATGATGAAATTCTGTGACTGCAGCTGAGGACAGTTTTGTACTTCTGTTTGATGTGACACTAGGACATCTTTTGTTATGTAATATATAAGCAGCAGAAACATTTGCTGGGTTGTTCCACAGATGAGTGGAGAATCTAACCGAGTAACAAAGGCTATACACATCTTTTCAACACATGGTTGCTGAAACTTACTGGCATAATAAGAATAGCTTTGAAAGTGATATAAATTAGACTTATTTTTAAAGAAATCCTTGGTGTATTCATAAATGGTTTGGAATAGGCCTAATATCTTAGCTGAGCAATATCTTTGTGCGTTCTATCTGTGGTGGGCAGGTGGGCAGCTGCCGTTGAAGTTCCTGGTTCAATACCATGCTGTGGCTACTTTGGACTGTGTGATTGAAATCAATCAATCTTTTTCTACCTGAGGGCAATCTGAGATGTATTTAGTTTCTATATGTGCTTACTGGAAATAGTGTTGTGCTTTCAAGAAGCACTTGCAGATTTTGCACATGTGTTTCTGTTTAAGGTACCAGATTCTTGGCTGGTTGCCCGTATCTTGGTGTTATTAGAGACGAGGGAATGCTCACCTTCATTTAACTGCTAATTGTTAGATTATTCAGCAACGTATGGATATCAAGCCATGCACAGCAGTGTGTTGGCATTTTTCAAAGTGAACCTTTCAATGAGTGAGGCATATTTAGGAGCAGAACTAGAGTGGTGGGCTTGGTTCCAGTTTCATTCATGTTGTTGATCAGCAGCTATCTGCTTTGAATCTAATTGAGTCGCACTAATAAAGTCAGAGCTGTCAGCCACTAGAATTTCAGAATTTCTCAGTAATTTGGATGGTTGGATGGGCAGCACTGATTGGGATTGATGCTCATATATATATATATATATATATATACNCAGGCTGTGAGTTTAAGAGTTATTTATGTATATGTATATATATATATATATACACATATATGTACATACATATATATATATATTTAAAACACTGCTTGTGTTTGCAATCATAATACAAAAGCATTTACCAAAACATTAAATTCCAGTGTTGTTCATCTGTTTACTTTTCTTTCTGTCTTTCTCTTGGATTGCTTCGAGAAACCAGAGGTAGAATAATTTGGATAGTATCAATGTTGAAGGTAAGTTTTCAACTGCCTGAAGAGAAAGAAATATTATCTTTCTGATTTGTAGAAGGTAAGTGTGTACAGCAGTGCAGTTTTCACATTGAGAAGATAGGTCAGCAAAATATACCTTAGGTTAGGATTATTTTGATCAGAGACAAAATCCCTGGAATTGGATCTTATTAATAAGCTCATATAAAGGGGCAGAAAGAACTGCAGAATGGAACGGGTTTTTTTCCAGTTCATGGGCCTCTACATGAGAAACAGCAGAGCTAGAAATTACGGCAGCGAGGAAAGGGATCATGCCCTAGATATGCAAGGATATGAGCCCTGGGTTATGCAAGCACACACTACTATGCAGTAGCATATATTGGCATAGGTAGGGAGTGTGTAACAGTGCATACGCAGGCAGTGCCCTCTTCTCTGCAGTAGATCTCTGTGTGGGAGCTATTGAATGAGTGGTGGGTTAGGGTGGTTGTGGGGATTTCACTGCTTGTCCTGGGTTTGAGGCAACATCCTGCATCAGAGCTGCCTTCAGCTGTGTTTTGGTGGTTAACCTGGTTTTGGTAAAAACTGTTCACAAGTAATCCAACCAAGCCTGTTTCATCAGCTGCCTTATGGAGCTCTGCAGTGCACGCAACAGGTAAGCAGGATGAAGTGCTAAAAATGACCACATTGGAACGTCATTCACAGGTTGATATATCCTAGAAAATAGTTTTCATCTCTAAGTATTATGTTCCTGCTGATGTTTAAACTCAGAGCTGGTCTGATTTGTCATAGAGAAATACCTGAGAGGTATAAACCAGATATGGCTGGCATAATTAGTCTGCTTATACAGAAACCTTTTCTACTAAACAGACAGACCAAGGGGAATAAACGTGAACTTTAAAATCAACACTCAAGTTTGTATTTCAGGATTATTGTATGCTTTTGAGATTGCTATTTACAAAATCCTCTCCTACGAGGACATGCTGAGAGAGTTGGGGTTGTTTGAACCAGAGAAAAGGCTCCAGGGAGACCTCAGATCAGCCTTCCAGTATCTGAAGAGGCCTACAGGAAAGTAGGAGAGGGACTTTTTACAAGGACATCTCGGGATAGGATGAGGGAAATGGCTTTAAACTGAAAAAAAGTAGATTTAGATTAGTTATTAGGAAAAAATTCTTTACTGTGAGGGTAGCAAGACACTGGAAGAGGTTTCCTGGACAAATCGTGGATGTCCCATCCCTGATAGTGTTCAATGCCGGATTGGATGGGACTTTAAGCAACCTGGTCTAGCGGAAGGTGTCCCTGCCCATGACAAGGGGTTTGGAACTAGGTGATCTTTAAGGTCTCTTCCAACTCAAACCATTCTATGACAGTAAAAGCATTTCTGTTTTCTGCTGTCAGGTAACTAGCCACTTAATAAAGAATACAGTTTTTAAGAGTTTTGAGGTTTAAGACCTTAGCACACAATATTATACAAAGTCTATGGACTAATGAGTGTTAATTAAAGACAGACATCTATAACGTGGACAGTCAGGATTCAAATCTTTGCTCCTGCTGATTCCAGCTGGTCTTGTGTCCTGTAAAACAAATGAGCACCATATTCAGCACAATTTTGTTTTGGTTGGGTCAGACTCGGCCTCCATCAATGGAGCTGGCTACCCTGTGCTATATAAACTACCGACTGGTGAGAGAATGTTTCCACTTCAGGCCCTCACCAAGGTGTTGAAAACTGAGATTCAGGTTTGAACTGGGGAGGGAAGAATTAAAAAAAGGCTCTTTTATAGAAAAGTGACTATTTAAGCAAAGGATGTCTAACTTTTTGCCTGTCTGACTGTGACAGCTTATGTAAAAATGCCGTAATACCAGTCTTTAGGGAGACTGTACAGGTTTTTACCATGTAGTTCTAGTATAAAGCCAATGTCTTTGTTTGGATTCATAAATGAAATATGTACTCTTTCTGCCATTTTGCAGTATTTTATTTGTAGGAGTTTCCAGGAAGATGTTCAAGTCCCCAGCTGCCAATTAAGTGCCTGGCATGAGTCTTAACCACAGAGCAGGTCCCACTACTTTACATTAGAGGCAAATAGCATGGTGTGAAAATTTAAAATTTATGTGTCAAGGTTGGGGATTTCTTCCTTATTTATAACACCAGCTATGGTGTTAGGTACTTCCACTTCAAGGGTTCAGGTGTGACAGCTGACCTGAATCAGCAGCTCCATAGGGTGGGCTGGCTGCATGCTCTCCCCTGTTTGCTTTGTTGTTTCCTGGCTGGGCTCCTTTTCTCCCAGCTCAGTGAGCTGGATCGCCTCACCCAGGGCTCAGCTAACAGCCAGACCAGATGCAAGGGAAGAGGAGCCGGCAGTAGGCCCATCCCACTTGAAACAGCAAGCTATTTAGTTTGGCTGAGTTGTATCACCTAAAAATTCCTTCATGTCAAGATTTTAAATATTTTTAATGCTATTCCTCTATGCACGTTTTTCATCTAAACTGACATTTTTAAGGTGATCCATCTTATGACCAGAACATGGAAACATCACATTATGAAATTTAAAAAATAATTGCACAAATTTTTGCAGATTGAGCTCAATTGTGAAATCTTACAATAAAAAGCTTTTATTTTAAAACATAGTAAAGGAATTACTTCAGACCCAAGGGGCTTAATATGCCCGAAGACCACTGTATGTCTAGCAAGGGAGTTCCAGTGTGGGAAATCAGAAGAGAGTTAACTCAGGCTGTGATCTTTGATGACCATCTACATCTCTTGCATCCACATCTATTTTGTGTAAACGAAGACTGAATCAAATCTTAAGCTTCCTTTTTTTTTCTTTTTTGGTCTTATAAAGTTCGATCCCTGTGTGAGCCATTCATTTAAGAGTTGGACTCGATGGTCGTTGTGGGTCCCTTCCAACTCAGAATATCCTATGAAATTTCTGTAATGGAGCAGATCACAGGTGCTGTATACAAATATAAATTTCCTGTTTCTCATTAAAGCAAGCAATAACCCTTATGGCCTATCATGCAGTCCTTTTGTTCACATCTGACTGAAGATTGAGGTGTAAAACTCGGGTGTGAGTAAACGGGTATGGTGAGTAGAGGGATGCCTCTGACCATCCAACACCTCTGTGCCTTGGCTGGGAGTCAGACCTTTCAAGGGATATTGTGATCCTAGCACTGCAAAAGAGTTGCAGAAGGCTGACTAAATTCTTATTTTATGTTGCCTTTTGATTCAAATGATAAAAATAGTGAGTAGGTTGTTATTATAAGACTATTATGTTGAACTGGAAGCTTAGGTTCATACTTTCAAGTGTTTCTTAATGTTCATTTAATTCTGGCTGGAGGGAGTTGGGGGGATTTCCATCAGTTTTAATCAAGGGGCCTACATTTTAATTTCTAATATGTGTTTATGATCTCTTCAAAGAATTTTTTTTTCCATTATTATGAGAGTCACTCATAGTTTGCTTCAAAGGATAAAGAGTATTTTAGCTTGACTGTTTCACCTGTAGTTCTTGATTCCCACTACAAAACAGATTGTTGAGACTAAAGGTTGCACTCCTTGATAGAATTAGATCAGTAAAGCAGCAATCGAAACGTTGCACAAACCAAATTGCTACACTGATGCTGGTTTAAGAAATCCTTTGTATTGTAAACAGGAACTCAGCAGTTTTTCTGAAATGTCTTACCCTGTGGATAGCTGCTCAGCATAATTTATGATTTCTCACTTAGCATACTTGTGAAATGGCTGTAAAACTGAGCTTCATTTTGTACAGGGCTTTTGTGTTTATGTCTGCTGTGTCAGCCATTTGGCTGCAGAAAAATGGTAGCACTACCTCAAGGGAGAGTAAGTTAGCACTGTTAGCCAGAAATGAGACAGTTTGTCAGGACAGTAAGGTAAGTTAACTATTCTTGTGTAAAGCTTGTTTTATGAGGTGAGCCCAGCGATCATATTGTCTTTTCATACAGTAACTCACTGGATACTTCCTGTCTACCGAAACTCCCGGAGAAGTCTTTTCTACCATGTCCTGAGGCAATGCAGTAAAAAGAAAGGCCTATTGATGGGATTTTTGAGAAACCAACTGCAAGTAAATGTATTTTCTGATTTTATCTGGAAGTGGAGAATAGTTGGATTGGTCCTAATCCATCAGATCTACAGCTTTCTGCTTGTTTATATGGCAGTCATAAAAATAGTAATCTGTCTGGAGTGCATTCGGCAGCTTTAGAGGTGCAGGAGTTAGCTCTTTTCACAGCAGCACCATAGCCACATTTATGAGGAAGCTCTGTGGGAGCTAATTTTATCCTTCTGAGAATTTTAACCACCTCCTGTAGAATTTCGCATGTATTTTGCCCTACTGCTTCCACTAGTGTGGATAGCAGTATGTTATACTGCTCTGTGCTCCATATTTCTACCTTCCAACTGAATGTTTCAGTACTAGTTTCAGTATTATTTTGCCTGGAGTAAGTATCCTTGTTCCATTCTTTTCAATTGAATTAAATTGAATAAAAATAACATTTAAAAAATCAGTGATAAATATACCGGGTTTATCTTTCATTTTAAGTTTTTTTTTTTTT
>VXAY01006829.1:623616-638590 GCA_013399855.1 Oxyruncus cristatus | reverse complement strand
TTTTTTTTTTTTTTTTGCATATGCAGCTTTTCAGAAATGCTTGTAAAATCTAACAGTCCCTCTAAACTTCAACCTTAAAAAGCTGAGTAATTATAGAATGGCAACATTAGAGACGACAGTAATGATGGAGATTCTGCTACTTTACATTTGCACACTTCTGCAAATGAATAACACTCTAGAGAATGAATCCATCCTACAAATATTAGTGGGTTCCGTATCGTTCCTTCAGCACAGACAGATACTCGACATAAATGCAGTTTATAGCAAAAAGTAAAAAATGTGATGCAACTTATATACTATAATATATATATGTAAGTATATGGTTAGCATATCATCCCTGATAGAAACGCTAAAAACCATCAAGGAGAACAGGATGAAAAAATAACTTTGTCATTTGGAGCGAAGTTGTGATCTCATAAAGCTCTCTGGCTTGACCACCACTGGGTGATGCCATGTGCCTTCTTGGTGGTGAAGCTTCCCAGTATGGGGGGTGTGAGGAGCTGTGCCTGAGAGCTTGCCCACCGGTCCTGCTGGGCAAGCTGCACGACTGCACTCCTGGATCAAAAACTGTTTCCTTCTCCTTCTGTCTGTGAATTTTATGGCACCTCCACGCTGCTGGTGCTGCTGGGATGGCTCTGTGATGCACCAATAGTTTTGAGTTAGCTCAAGGTACATGCTAGAGTTGCATAGCAGCACAGAGCTCAGCAGGCTGCAGAAACTGTGGAAACAACACTGAACACACAAAAAGTTAGTCCACGCTGTGCTTTCGGGTAGCCACATGACTACCAGCACCTGGTGGAGCTGGTGTTAAAGCCAGGCAGCATACATCTGCGCTGCTGGTGGTCTTGTACAAACCTGTGCCCAATGAGTTGTTGGAGCACTCCAGCTTCTCACCTGCATTAGCATGTCTGATTGAAAATCTGTTTGTTCAAAAGACTCCAGTGATTATAAAAGCTGCTGCCTCTGAGAGGAAAAAAGGTGACTCCTTGAGAAGAACTTCATGAGACAAGGAAGAAACTATATTGAGTCGAAACTCAAGTGCTAATAATACCTAATCACTGCAGAAATCTAATCTGAATATTAACAGCTCCCTCTACTCTTTTGCAGGGACAAACATTTCTTTCTGAATCTCAACAAAGCAAGCTTCTAATGTGGGTCAAATGGAAATCCTGTTTATTAAAAAGCTGCTAAAGACAACTAGATTTTTAATTTCAATGGAAGATGCTTCTCTGTGACCCTTAAAGGCATGCCAGTGGACTCTTCCAGCACATGCCTCAGTAAACAACAAATGAATCACTGAGGTGCTCTAACAAGGATTGATGTGTCCACCCAATTAGAGGGATAAAAAGAGCGCTCCCTTGAAATTCTGGGTTCATTTGGGTTGCTCTGCTATTTCCTCAGTCTAGCGCTGAAGCATTGCTTCAGGGCTATTGTTGGCCTCAACAACTGGCTTGTGTGCGTTGTCCTAGCTAACAAGTACAATTTTTGTACAGATATTTCTCCTATGAAGTACTCAAGCAGTGAAATAAAAAAAATAATGCAGAATGTCAAAGACAAATCAGTCACTAGTGCCTGTTTCAGCTAAGAGCAAGATCTCCAAATTTAGCACTGCTACAAGCATGATTGATAAGACTTGTTTAACACTTATTTTCAGGGCTTTCAATTTCTCAATTTTACATGAGCTTAATTTTCTCATGCCTAAAATATGTGCAGTTTTGGGAGGTGAGAATGTGCAGCATGTGTTGAATGGTATGAGTAATGCAACTGGTCAGATGGAGAAATGCATGGAAAATTCATTAAGTATTTTGAGGCTGTTTCCTCTTTTTCTTGGAACAATGTTTCTATTTTCTATTTCAACTCACATCATCTTAGAAGAAAATTAAAATTAGACCATTTTTTCACTCTGTAGAATATTTCTATTCCCAGACAAATAGCTCCATTGTTTGCACAGAACAACACATAAAGTAACCTAGACAAGGACATCATGCAAATCAAGAATAAAGCTGAGATCAAGGTATGTTTTGTTTTTCAATCAGTTGTTACCTCAACAATCATGGAGCACTTCAAGACCCCACAGGGTATCTTGCAGGTACTACTTAAGGGTTCCCTCTGACAAAATGTGGTGGCAATTCACAATTCTCCGACCATGCTTCCAGGAAAACTGTATCATACTATTATGTCCTTAGATAGTTAGATATTGGCAGCTGAAGTTTCATTTCCTAGACCACAAGTGAAACCCAGACTTTTTTGTCTAGTTGCCTAGGCTAAGAAATAAATCATTACAAAACATATAATCAACTAACTATATAGAGGATGCTCTAACTCCTCCCTTTTTGTTGCTTACTTTTATCCCTTCGGTGTGACCTGGGCCTTAGTTGCTTAGCTGTGGTTAGCAGCTATTTGAATTCAGTTGCAGTTACATGCCTGGGTTAGATGGTGTTTTGAACTTTTCCTTAGTTCATCATCTGTGGAGGTCCTTACACCAGAGGCCTAGCAGTGCTCTGAAACACATAATTATTACATCAAATAAGATTTTGCTCTGTTTTGTAGGTTTTAAAAAAATTGAAAATGTATTTAAAACCTAGTAGCTTAAGAAGCAAACTTAAATGCTTAAATGAAAAGCCTTGACATCTACCACTGGTGAAGAAAGCCAAGCTCCTCAGTGCTCCTAATTATCCACTGAAGATAATTAGCTGACTGTCCTTGGACAAATGTTTATCCTAACTCAGATATGACAGTAATGAAAACGATCTGAGGATTTCTTTGAAGCAAAAATGAGAAATGTGAACTAGAAACAGGGTTTACAAGGTGTTGCCTTTCCTCTTTGTACATCCAGAATCCTAAATATCAGGGGTTCAGTGAAGCTGAGCACGATATTTCGAAAAGTTGTAGGTAATGAAAATTGATTTAAGCCAAGTTTATTGGAGCCAGTACCTTCAAATTCAGGTTTGTACTGTCTTTTAAGTCAGGAACCTACCTAGTCTTTTGCCAATTCCTGATTTTTCACACACAAGACTTTATTTTATTAATAGGTTGGCTGTGTCAGGAATTATTTGATCTATTATTTCCACTATTTATGTAATCAAGCCACTGACCCACTGTGGAAATTCAGTAGCAGGCAGTTGTGATACAGAGTCTATGTGCCGTATGTCACTGGCCTTCATGTCCATAAACTTAAAAGCTGCTGCTCAGCCATTCCTCTGCTTGCCAAATCTGCCTGTTTGCCAAATCCTTGAGGACATAAAAGAATTGATATGTTTTCTTATAATTGAGGCTTTTTTTTTTAGTGTGTGTGTGAGACTTTCTCATTATAGTGGAAAAAAATGAGAAAAAGAAGCACAGTGAATGTATTCTGGAATTACTTCAAAAATTATCCCACTACAGTAGTGAGTGAGATCTCTGTATTTAAAGTAACCTTAATAGAGTTAAATACTAGAGTGAGTAGAAAAACAGATGAACCCCGTGCTTGTACTTAATCCATTGCTGTCTGCCAATATGTGTGTTTTTTGCAATACTGGAGATTGTTTCACCTCTGTTCCTCTTGGGCAACTGCTTCAGGGCTGGACCAACATAATGGACAATTCTTCATTAGCTCAGGAAAAGAAAAAACACAGATGGGAATGGCTTTGTAGAGAGAAGTTTGATTGTACAAAACTCCTTGGTTTTACCTCCTGGTCAGTGCCAGACCCAATCTAGTTGTTTCAAAGACCTCATGAATCTCGTCAGCCCTTTGTGAGGCAGTATGAAGGCACAGGCATTTATTCTTCCTTTCTATGAGGTTTGAAATAAAGACCAGAATTTGTTTGTATGAATCAGGGGTTGCCTTGCTACCTTGAACAGTCTCCTTCCTTTTTAATCTTATTTCCCCAAGGCCCTCCATCTTCCAAAGTCCAAACCAAAACAAGGTAGCAAAGATCGTTCTCAGCCGGAGGCTCTCAGCCCAGCACATCATCTCTTCTAGTCCCTAATAGGGTGATTTTCCCTGGTCTGGCACTTTGTGTTTCTGCTCGGGGGATGTTGCCCTTGCAGTTTGACACAATTGTTCTATTCCTTGTCACAGAAACGGCCTCTTTCAAATATGTTGATTTATTGTTCTGAACCCTCTCTAGTTAATGAATGGCACAGGCATCTCTCTGCCATTAGGATACCACTTCCTCATCCTTCTCCCAAATCCTTCATGTCTTTGGATCTCCAGACTTTTCTTGCAGTCAGTTGCCATCCTAGTTCTGCTTCTTGTGCTTTCACATGCTGCCAGGTAATCCAAGACCACTGCTTGATCATAGGCTCCCCTTTGCACTCATCTCTTCTTCATCTCCTCTCCCTGTGTTCGCTCCTGCCCGGACGCAGATTAGGTGAGAGACTGCCTGGTGCTGCCAAGGCTCACGGGAAATATACTTCCAATAGACACTGCAAAGCTTGCCAAAACCTTGCGCCAGGGCACAGGATAGTTTGTTCTGGCAGGCTATATGCTCACCAGCTTGCCAGCTGGCAGTGATTCTTTTGTGTACTTGTAGTATCTCAAAAAGTACTGGTCTTTCCATACTTTGGGTTTATTTTAAATTCTCACTTACATGTCTTAAATTTTATCACATCAGCTTTTCCATTGTGGCCTATAGGAATGGATGGAACCTGGGAGGCATGCACTAAGTGCACACACAAGATGAACACATCCTTGAGCAAGGAGCAATTTTTGTTCCCTGACCATCAGTCACTTCAGTTGCACTGGGTTGAAATTCTCTCATTGGTTAAGGAATTCTCTGAGATAGATTACAGCCCCACAACCACCTCTGACAGGTGGGTGTGTTGCAAATTCAAAGCAGAAATCTCTCTTTTTGGATTGCCTCCTTTGCTGGAGAAAATAATTAATTTTAGCTGGCAAATACATTCATTTAGATACATAGAAAATTTCCCGTGTGCTTGGTATGTTTGAAGTAGTGAATAATTGGGATATTTAAAATGGAAACAACTTACATAACAGGGTTTCACAGACCTGTGGGGAGACCTAAATTTGCTCAGCCCTGCTCTGCTGCATGAAACTCTTCAGTTTTTACCTTGCAAATGCAGATGAAAACATAGAGAGTATATCAGACCAACCATCTCTTGGCAGCTTCTAGATCTGTTATGAAATTTCCCACTGTCATTTCTTAGGATGTTTTTCACTTTTCAGTGAATAATTTCAGCTATCACTTTAGCATCTTACTTTTGAAATACATTCTTATAAATGAATGCTTCACCTATATCAGGGCCTCATAATTCTTTTCCTTCCCATTCCTGGATCAGCTCACAGCTACCACTGTGGCACAACTACTGAAGTGGTCTCTGGGATGATTTTCCATACTGCCTCTCTCACTTGCAGATTCCTTACCAGAACTCTGATTAGGACTAATTCTCTTTCTAAGTGCTAGTTTTACCGGATGGGTGCAGACCACCTGCTGTCTATACTTGAATCTTCATTACCATCTGTGTAAGCTTCATTTTTGACACACTGATTGGAGGATGAGAGTCGCTTGCTTGAAAAACTGTGGAAATATTTATCGAATAATGCTGTAGCACTGATGGTCTTGCTTGTAAAACACCTTTCTCCTAGGGCAAGAGGGCTAGAATAAGTTAATGCATTTCTTAAAATAAATGCAGGATGGAAGTCATAAGGTTGACTGTTTCTATGAGGTGTTACTTTCTTTTTTATTCAGATTGTTGTGCTGAGTCTCTGCTGCTGCGATAAGAGTCCATTGCATTCCTGTGAGAAAGCACTGCTTTATGCAGAATACACCAGAATGTGTAATTCAGATGGATGGGATTCCTTCTTCAGCTTGTGCCAGGAATCAGTGTGTAAAATTTAAGGAATCAATTTTTTGAAGAACAGAGGAAATGTAATCCTGGGTCTGGCATTTTTATTGTGTACAGTAAACACCACAACTCCTTTTAATATGACTGGTGCCTCTACAACAGAGTGGCACTTGGTTTTAAGTTTTCTTGAATTTGGAGGATTTCTTTTTCTAAATATATTTTATATTTCACAAAACTAATACTTTGGAAGCATTGAGTTTTGGGGATACTCACGGTTTATGATTTGTTCCTTATTGTTAGTTTCCATACTTACTTTCTGGCTCTGAAATCCAATTTACTGAGGTTGTTTCCGTCTTTCCTTCAGAAAGAAATAACATTGGTACTCCTTTCTCTTAGCATGCCCAGCGCAATCCCACAGCAAATTATTTTCCAGCTTTGTACTTTACTTTTACAGGGATTTTCATATGGAGTTCCTGTCTGTCTCTTTGCAGTGACCAGTGTTCAAAAAGGAAGCTTAGCTTTCTCTGGAACTGTGGCTTGTTTTCTGTCATGGGCATTCTTTGTTTCAAAGTCTTTTTAAGGGAATAAAGTAAGCCAAATCCAGATGTGGTAGAGCCAGTTTCTTATAAATCGTAGCTATTGGTTTCATAGAATGAACACAGCTTGAAGAGGAGGCAGTCTTACTCTTCCAGATCATTCATTGTTACAGGATCTGATGTTAAAATTGAGGTGAGAACCATTTTGTGTTTAGAACTGGAAACAAGAGAATACACACGCACTCTCTGAATCCTCTTTTCTTCTTGTTTAGGCTTGTACCAGACATGTTTCACACCACCCTGGAATGCGGTTGTAATCTCAAATGTTTAAAGAAAATTTTGATGATCTCCTACTCTTTTTTCTTTTGGCCTCAGACCTGTTACTTTCAGGGTGGTGGCAAAACATTTCTGTGCAGCCTTTAGGAAGCCTTTTCTGGTTCTGATTGAAATTCCGATCATGCCTGAGCTCCTTGCTTGTGTGGAGAGCTTGTATGGAACAGCCTATCTTCTTTTCTGCTGTTAATTAGTTCAGAGCCTACAATCATCCCAAATTTGTAGATATTGAGGATTCTGCTAGTGCAACTTGATAGCTAGCCTTAGATGTTTAAATCAGTTTTGCTGCAGTACTTCAAAGGTATTATAACACCAGGGTTAGTGATGACCTGGTGACCTACTAGGCTGTCATTTTGTTAGAATTGCCCAAACCTCATACGGTTTTTTAGGAAAAAAAAAAGAGAGAGATTATTTAGAAATTCTCTGTGCAAAACTTAATATACATGAAGTATTAACCTGTTGACTAACCTGTGAAGTGATTTAAAAATCCACACATTCTTTGCTGTGAGTTTTTCTGTCTCTCATTGCATTGCATGAACCCTATTAACTCTACTTTTCTTCCACTTTTCAACTAGATTGTATCTATGTTCAGCTGTGTATTAGAAACTTGTGAACTTACTGTAGTTTCACTTCCTGCACAATTTCTGTCATCCTGGCCTGGTGTGTGGTATGTGCACTGGCTTTGCCCACGCTGTGTTGTGAAAGTTTCCTCTTTCAGAAGCTTTGCCCCAGCATGTGGGAAAGATATGTTGTAATGCTGGGGAAGTGGGGGAGAAAGCACACCAGTCTCATCTACAAAACGGTAATTTCTCAGAACCTGAGGGGTCATCTTCTCCTCTGAAAAAGCTGAAACTTGGGCTGTGTTTTTATTACTTTTTTCACCTTTTTTTTTTTTTGTTTTTTTTTTTTTTTTTTTGTTGTTAATAGAACACTGTTCACTAATAACACTTGCTGAAGGAATAACTTTGCATACATGCTACCTGTGCTGTACCTTTTCAGACAGTGTCAAAGGTTTAGCGTCAAAGTTGTCCTGACATTAACTGAATATCTTTGCAAACCTTAGCAATTCTGACCTGACAAAAAGACAGGGTATGGGAAAAAATTCTCTGCAGTATTTACTTGAGCCTTCCTTCTGTCCACACAAACCAAAATTAGCAATGTCAGTGTAGATGTTGGATAGTTATGCCACACAAGGATTTATGAGCTTGCTTAAACATTTGTTATTAAAAGTTTAAATATTTACACTGAGAATCTGCTGCCTTCTGGACTCTTGTGAGACTATTTCTGAGTACTGAGGATGCTTTTTCTTTTAATTGAGAATATTCTAATGTTGACTTTTTGACATAAAACTGCTTCAGTGCTTTTCAAATCAACAGTTACAGATTAATTTAGGCTATATCAGGGCTTAAATGTTGCTTAATCCTTCTAGAATTCTAGCAAAGACTGACCACTTGACTAAGATTATGTAGCTTTGAAAAAAACCCAATTTTAAATAGGACATTGAAGGAAAATTAAGTAGAGCTCAGGGTGGCTTTTGCTGGTATTTTCACATTTGGATTTTGTAATGATAGAGCATATTTCTGCGTGGGACCCTTTGGAAATCAAGGCTTGTGCTGTCTGTTCCTCTTAAAAACCAAGTATAAATCACCCTAAGTGAGACTCCTTGTTTTTTGAGGCTTGAATTAGGGTGTTAAAGCAGAAATCATTATGCTGGGTTAAACTTTAAACTCTTTTCTGTTTAGCTGCACATATATATAACAAAATATGCCCTTGGCTTGCCAAACGTTATCCAGTTGGCAATCACACTGCAAACAACATGCTGAAGATTAAAAGACTCTGTGCTTTAAACAACACTTTCAGTGCTAGATGTAATATTTCCTTTTTAATTATGTAGGGAACCAGTACTGGTAAGGGGAGGCAAATAATTGCTATGAAAATGTGCAGATTTTCTCAGTAGAAGTATTTCTTCAAAATCATGGTGGGTGGTGGGAGATAAGAAACAACTGAGTATATTCGGTGGAAGGACTGGCTTATAAATGACTGTACAGTGGATACAGTGGGACCTGGAGGAGCTGCAGACTGCCAAACACCACTTGTTGAGTAAGGCAGTGGCAGCTCTCTATTAACAAAACAGCAATCCAGTCAGTGTGGAGAGGAGAATAGCGAGATGAGGCAATTTGTGACAGGAAAGCATATTATAGCCCCAGTTGTCTGCAATGGATCTTTTAATTCTAATATTTTTAGAAAAATTTTAATTCATGCAAAGAACAAGATAACCCTAATTTTTTCCTCTTTTAGAAGTTTGGAGGGAGGTAAAAGAAGGATTAAGTAATGACTTAGGAATTTTACAGTGAACATGGATGTTGGCGCTCTGTTGCTGTAGCTACATCATCCATCTCAACATACAGTAGCTATGGGAACAGAGCTATTGGACCTTGCAAAAGG
Source organism: Oxyruncus cristatus (assembly GCA_013399855.1). Taxonomy (NCBI): domain Eukaryota; kingdom Metazoa; phylum Chordata; class Aves; order Passeriformes; family Cotingidae; genus Oxyruncus; species Oxyruncus cristatus. Next base: position 629,489 of record VXAY01006829.1, on the reverse strand, counting down.
AATGCAAACATTTCACTGCTGGTTTGCCATTTGTCAAGAGTCCTTTTCTCAGATGTCTTGACATAATTTCCATTCTGGTATAAGCTCGTTCAAGCTTCAACTCCAACTGTGGCATCTCTCTCCTACAGAGTCAGTCTCAAGGCAAAGAGGTCTCTTTTCTCTGTATTCTTACAACTCTTTCTATCAAATTCTACTTTGTTGACAGAGCAAGGACACTGGGTGAAATAAAGTTGAGTAAACTATAGCTGTAGACAATAGGGGAAACCAAGTGGGCATAGAATAACATCACAAATAGCTTCGCTGCCCAGGACACACCTGCAGTTGGACAGCTTAGTCACAGAATCCCATGGGTGTTGCTAGTAAAAGTGCTCTGGTTGTGCTAGATCTCAGGGAATATGGTGGTGGTGGCAAGCAATTAAAAATGCTTGATAGAATAGCTTGTTAAAATAAACAATAACAATGAACTAGCTGTGTTTCCAAAAATGTAGCAATCAGTGGAAGGAGTAATAATGTAATTTAAATATAGATTCAAATGGAAGTTGTAACTGCTTAGTCCCTTTTTTCTACACAGCATCCTGACGTATTATGAAAAATTCCTGCTCTTTCTTGGCTGAAGAATTGACAAAATTATGTGTATATGTATACTAGGCTACTTTACCTGAGCACTATTAAATGTTTGTGGCCTTGGAAAGGAACAGAAACACCATAAATATTGCTCTTTCAGAAGGCTACAAGAAAAGAAACAGGGCAGTTGAAGTAAGATACTTACCTTGATGAATTTAATGTTCACAGCATAACTCTGTGCAGACTTGGCTTAGTACATGATAAGCAATTTACCAAAGAGAACTGTTATATTCAAGATGAAGACAACCAGAGTGTCCTGGTTTCTGAGAGCAGAATGTAGTTGAGTTTGAACCTCAAGAACTTGATCCAGGCTTACAAGTTTTGGCTTCAAATCAAACCAGTAACATTCTACTTCCTAGGAGATGAACTAAAATAAATCACCCGTGAAGCCTGATTCTGTTTCTTGCTTCCATCTATTCTAGTGCAAGTAAGATTTCTTATTAAAATCACCATGGATACATGATCCTTATAATCCTGTGAGTCTTTTTCTGATTGTCTGCTTAGCTGCAGAAAGTTAACTAATGCTGTGCCTGAGAGAAATGAGCTTCTGCCCCTCTCCCAAAATCCGAAATCAAAGCAGCTCACTTTTGAATCAACCACAGGCATATTGACCTGTTTTCACCATGGCAGATGCATTTGACACTGCTTCATATCCATCCAATGGGATGGGATCTGGGCCGTTTGCTCTGTGCTATATGGCCTTTTGCAGTAACAGAGGAATAAAATGTGCAGGAAGTTGCTTAGGCATCTTTGGGAAGTGTGGAGTACTAGTTCAGAAGCAGTTGCCCTTATACAGAGCTCTTTCATTAAGGTGTGTGCATGCATCAGAAAAAAACCACAACAAATTTCCTTTATTCAACAACCAGTACGATTGCTGTGGACCAGTTGGTTATCACTGGCAAACTGGTAAAGTCGATATTCTGATTTGTATCAGCACGGCCCTAGAGTGAAAATATGAATGTGCAAATCTCTGATCTTCTACGCTGTTCCTTACAGGCATGAATTTGAGTCCCTTAAACTGGTGAGATACAGTGCATTGGACAATTCAGTGGTCGTTGAGAGCATCTCCTGGCTGCTGGACAAGCAGCGGTCAGAAAGGAAAGCCAAAGGTTGAAGAACCTGATTTAAGTAACTGTAGCGATATTTCGTACATCGCCCTTCTGCTGTCATTACCTTCTACTGGTATGGGCTTTCAGTAAAAGATAGCACAAGTGACCTATGCTGTATGTGTTCTTTCTGGGTTCTTCCTTAGCAGCACTGATGTGGTGTTGTTATGTTCTTCTCAGTGAAAGAGGCTGAATTAAAAATTGCTTCTGTTACTGTTTAATGTACTGCAGCAAATGCTGTGTAGATCTGTGAATCAAGACATTTGTTCTTCATTTTTAGCAATGCCCTTTCCCTGAACTCATTTAATGACACAGTAGTAAGATGTTTGTATGTTCTCCAGCTGGACTGGGTGCATGATTCTTGAACTCTGTCTCTTACTACATTCTCATTTGAAAGTGCCCTGTGTCAGTAGATAGTGGCAGCTATATTCTTAAGGCAGCCTTTTTTCACATAATACGCCTTTAACTTTGAAAGCAGCGTAATAGACAGAAAAATGCCTGAGACTGAAAGAAGTTGTCAGTTTCTTTGTTCCTGGAGTCCTTGACAGCTGTGTTTCATAAAAGTGAAGGGGCACTGCCAATAAAGGGAAAGGTATTATGCTGTGACATCCAGCATAAGGTGATGGTGAAGAACAGAAGACTGTTGTTTATTATTCTGGTTTATTATCCCACGGGAAACACACCCAAAAATCACTTCTAGTGTATAACTGAAGTTTATGCAACTATAGCAATATAAACAGTTATAAAAGTAGCTTTAGAGATGTAGATCATTGCCTCTAATTTCAGATATCTGTTAAAATAAAAAATTAAAAAAATATGTTGCTTACTAACCAAACTGTTTTCTATCTGCTCAGATGAAAGTGAAAGTGAGGATTTTTTCAATCCATTTGACAATTTAATGCCACTTTTCTGCTGAATGTTGTGGCACACGTAGATTGCTCAGATTCTTAGGTCGGTTATATAGCTCAACCCAATTGCACTGAATTGCCATTTACGAAGAAGGAGTTAAGAATACCACTTTTCTCACTTTGCTGTTAAATTTCATTTGATGTCTTGCTGGGCCTAGAGCCTTGTGCATTCAGACTGTGCCACTGCTGCAATGACACCAGACACGTGGGCAAGACAGGCTCATGTCCAGACAGATCCTGAACTCCATTGCTGGAGTTGCTACTACTGGTCTGAGAGAGCTTTTGTTGTTTGCTGGTTTGCTGTTTTGTTTTGGTGTTTTGCTAATGCTGTATCTTTCTTATCTAGTACATGGCATCATCTTACACCTGTGTCCTACAGCTAACATGATGGGACATTATCTAACTTCCAGCTGTGAGTGGGGAGTACTTGGTTTGCAAAGACCCAATGGAAAAAGAGGTGAAGGCTGGTCTTGTGGTGGCATATTCTTGCTCTTTTTGTACCTCTGTGAAGGATAGATTTCTTATATATAATTTTGTCCAGCTTTCTATGCTCTTTTTTGTCCCTCTCCTCCCCTTCCTTACAGTGTAAAGAGTGTGTTTTCTTCTAGTGACTCCAGCTTCTTTCATGGGGTCTTTTGCTACATGCTAGTGCAGAAGAAGCAGGAAGATGATGCTGCCTGGTGCCACAAAAAGAAAAATGGGGCACATCCTGTGCTGAACACGCACAGTACAGCTTGGAGCTTAGATGCTCTGTCAGGATAATAGAGAACAATATGAACCATACTGACTCTGTATAGAAATTGGTTTGGTTTCTTGGTTAGAACAGAAGACATCTTGCCTTCTTGGTGTGATGGTTCACACTACCTGGCATGCTAGGAGAATTTACTGGATATTCCTGCAGTGAGGAACATGGTAGAAAACAGAGGAAAGACAGTGGGAGGGAGGTGACCTTCCATTTTCCTATATCCACTGTAGAAGCAGATAAGACACATACTTTCTTCAGAAATGTTTTGAAGGGAAAGGGTCACCCTTTTGTCCTTTCCCCTTCTCTTGCAAACTCTGTTAGACATAAAAGCTATTTCACTCTTTAACATTTACACAGATTGACCTCAGAAATAATCAGTGGCATCTTAAAATGACTGCTAATCCTGGGGGTTGCAAAGACGTCAACCATTTGTCAAATACTTAGACAACATTTAAATAATCAGAAAAGCATAAGAACTAATTTAGTAACCTTATCCTGGCATTGTTTGTTAAACATTTCCTATTAGACCACCCTCGGTACGGACAATGGAAATCAGTAATTAATTTTCTGAATTACGATAATAACTCACGCTTCAGTACCTTATGTTCTGGCTAGTAGTCTTAGTTTAAATCTACAGTTTAACTTTCCTCTGTACCTTCAACTTCCAGATTCTACATAAGAGATTTTCTTGGCAACTATATAATGTCCAGACTTATACCCCAATGCCTTAATAATTTTGATATCTAAAAGACTGCTGTAGAAAAGAATTAAAGCATAGCCTGGAAAGAACTATTTAACAATTTTTATGTCCCATTTCCATGGAATGCATTAGCAAGTGGAGCTTCTAGCTCTACTATGCACTGTGATACCCATGATACCAAATACCTATTTCCAGCTCAGATACAAAGTCCTGTAGGTTCTCGGGGGGGGGGGAAAGTGGTAGGATTGCATACATTTTTTTTTTTTTTCTTTTTACATTTAAAGTGCAGTTGAAAATTTACATCTTAGGAGGATTTATGTGGACAGGAATAATAACTTCCATGAACATATTGTACCAAATATATGCTAGCATCTGATAGAAATGTGTCTTAGTGCTATAGAAACCTCCCAGCAATATCATGTTCCAAGAATAAAAGTACAGCTTGGAGGTATTCATACAATAATTCTCTGGAAATGTCTTCATGTAGATATCATTGTTTCAGGCTGTGATTGGTCGTTCAGCCTGCAGTGCCAATAAATCTGCACAGTGCCCTGGAGTGCTGATGGTCTCTCAAAGCTTAGTAAAATCAGGTAGTGGAACATGGAACCCTATCAGAGACACAAGATTTCTGATCTTTCCAGGTGGGGTGTAAAAAGGGAAAATAAACAGCTCTGTGATGTATTCCCATTTTCTGTGGATAACTGTTGATTCAAAATGAGTGCAGATTGACAGGCTCAGTGAAGTGCCCACATCTGAATGGGAATGGAGAGTGGTGACATTTACTCTTTTTTCTTTTTTCTTTTTTCTTTTTTTTTCTGTACCTTTCCACTACTCAGGGAAGAGGAAAGAACACCATTTTCTCAGATCTTATTACCTCATTACAAACTCCAGACTTTGTTTCCTGAGAAATGTAATTGTAATCATGCTCTAATGTCGTGCTTTTTTAACTCAAAAATGTGTACCTGCACAAACTTACTCTCCTGTTGCTCTCATCTCCTATCTATTTATTAACAGAGTGGTCAAGGACTTGATCATGTCATATGAGGGAAGACAGGGCTTTGTATTTTCTTAGACATCAGTCCAAGGTAGAGCTACAGAGGGCTAATGGAAAATCTGGCTTCTAATTTCATCCTGCCGTAGTTAAATATTTAATTAATTCTTGAATGCTTTTGCAGCTGAGCATTAAGACTTCTATTCCACATGCTTAATCCCCATGCACCAAGTCTTCATAGGCCCAGTGGTGCTTTCTGCTCCTCAGCGTTGTGCTGAGGTGCTAGTCAATGGAAGGATGTAAATCTCTCCAGAAATTTACTGTGGAGAAATGATGTTGTACCTAAGAAATGTAAAGAATATGCTTTCAATAACTGTCTAAACACTGTTTGAAAGTAATTACAGCAGTCTAAGGAGGTTGATGCTCAGTGAGAAGAGAGTTAATTGCTTTCAATCTGTATAGGCAGGTGGCCATGTACAACTGTAATATTTCTTTTCTCTGGCTATTAGCTTGCAGATATTGATATCTGTCCAGGTTAACCATTAATGTTAATGTTTTCCAGCTGCTGCTTGTTAGTATGAGCATATTTCTGGCAAACGAGAATCATATTTGAGTAACTGTAGGTGTCATATAGTTGTGCTGCATATGAAATGCTTGATTTTTGAAAAAAAAATGTTGAATTTTGAGGTAAAACAAAGTCAGTTGGCTTCAGGGCCTCTGTTTCAGTATTCCATGCTCCAGCTTCTAACTTCATTCATAGAACTAGCAAATGATGTTGGAGTTTTTCTGTCTTTTCTTT